>JAVCKZ010074941.1:0-44613 GCA_034780755.1 Lepetodrilus elevatus
GCCAAGGCTCGCATAATACAATGCTTATCCCAAATGCAGGATACTGACGATATAAAAAAACTCTTGGGTAATAATCTATTTTTCCTGCAGTAATATAAGCAACAATTCAATCGATCTAAACAATACTTGTATCATTTTATCAATCTGAAATTTTTCAAGACACAGTATAATTTACATATGAACTAAAGCCAGCCTCATTCTGGTTTCAGAGGTTGCACGGACGAGATTACGTCAGGAGGGAGGGAAGTACAGGACATTCATCCAGACCATCTTGCTGGTGGCAAAAGAAGAGGGTCACCACGGGTTGTACCGCGGTCTCGCCACACAACTTGTCCGGCAAATCCCAAATACTGCCATCATGATGGCCACGTACGAAATGGTTGTGCATTTCTTGATGAAGAACTAAATACTTTTCGGCGATCGGGTAAATCGAGTGAGAAGAAGAAAAAGGGAGACTCCAAGTCTCAAGATCTGAGAAAGTGAAAAATAGCGTGACTTTTCCAGTTAGTGCCATCCATGTTGCGTGGAAATTTCTTCCGATTTTTTTTTTTTTCGGCAGAAAGTTGAAGTACACGCAATATGGCTAGTCACGTGATCACTGCACAATCTCCTTGTGACCATATTGTGGTGGTCGATCCGGTTCTATATCCACCAACTCCATACCTCAAAGGTACAATACACTGTTAGTATTGTCGACGGGTTGCCATGACGACACGGATCCGTGAACCCTCGACGTAGAAAGATCGGATATGCGTTCCGCCCCTCCCCAATTCCAAAGTATACACGACCACGTGACTAAACATGTTCACCGGGTTCCGTATGTTGCAAGACTGGCGTCCACGTCACCACCATCTCGGCTGATGCCATCTTTCCGGCAAAGATGAAGTTTGGAAATTTGCGTTGGATGCTGTGGATGAAAATTTTGATTGTCAAGCGACGAGTCGATCAGTCGATTTCTAGGCCTCGAGGTAGAGCTCGAGTCTAGTCAACTAACATAGGATGACCCATTACCTGCTTTGCTTTAGAGAAGAAAGTAATCTAGTCCTCGAGACTTTTGACCTTTGACCAAGTCAGAGATTTATGCAGAATCGAATACTGTTCAGTTTTATGAAGGATTTATTTGAGAAAAGAATATTAGGACATTTTTTTTGTTACATCTTTTTCTACATCATCCTGCCAGACATTTCCCTGTTAATGAGAAACATTTTAGACAGTATTCCTATGAATCCTAATCGAATATCTACACCACATTCAAATCTTGGGTAAAGCACCATGTTTCGTGTTGCATCTTTCTGTTAGGAACCAAAAACCTATATTTCTAAAATGCAATGCTGTCATGTATCGTCTTCAAATTCGATAATGCTGCTCTTGTGTTTTGTTTTAAATGGGCTACAGCTGATCTTTATATGTCCATTCTAAAAAGTGTCTTCCTATCCAGTTTGTCATTCTTGCTGCACAAAGTTGAGTGATTGAAATGTGCCTGTTTTGAGAAGGTCGCTACATTAACCCTCTCCCTGCTGGGTTAGTCACTGCCACACACTTTTGGTATCTCTGGTTGTCTCCAGCATGAAGAAGGTTAAAGATGTGCATCCTCTGATCATTGGTGTAAGATGTCCTAATTTATAAACACGAATAAAACAAACCTGGCTTCTGCCCTAGCTTTCTACAAAATGCCATATTTAATGTTTCAGTGAAATGCTTAATTGTAAATTGTCAGAAAGGCAATTCCATGAGTCATTTGACAAAACTAGTAGTTTTACGCTCTGTCATAATAATACAAGAGTTATTCCCCATGGAAAATTATGACGTTGTCTTAAGAGTGCGATCATTCTCAAGGGCAGGTAATCCATGCTAGTGCATGTAGTGTGAGAGTTGTCTGCTCAAACTTGTACATAACTGGAATGTTTGTTGAATGCTGTGTAGACTGACAGTGATAGTGTGATTGTGAAACTTAATAGTTTCCAGCGAGTATCAAATGGCATTATTAATGCACACCATGTATGCATTGAAACCAGTTATGTAATATGCTAATTTTGCAAACATTGATGAGAAAAAAAATGCACACACGATTTCTGCTTTCACTGTTTTCGATTAATATTTTTATTAAAACATTTATATGTTTGAAAAAATATTTAGACGTATTTGACGATCAAGTTTTAAACCATTTTACCAGTCTATATTATAAATATAAAATATTCAAAAAGATATAGCAAAATGTTTGATTTTTCTTTCCACTGAATACATTTTTAGGCAACATTCATTCTATAAACAAAACCAAAAACGAATCTTTTTAACACGTTAAAGTTGGATTTTAAGTTGTTACAAGTATATTTGATACTAATTCAAGTTGAAGTTGGTTGTTTGACTTTATTCAACATTTCGTCCTAGCCCAAGTGCTATGTGTGTATATAGCATAATAACTTTTTAACATTGGTACTGGTTTTATGTAAATAGATGTACATATTTTGTGAATAAAAGAAAAGAAAAAATACTGAAACATTTGTTGATCATTCTATTTTGATGCAGTGCAAACAGTCTTGTAATGGTGGATTAAATGCAGACACACGCATGGAGAGTACTCTGAAAAGTACAATGTCACCATATCTAAGGCTACTCTTTGCTGCCATCTTGCTTGTGGGAAATTATGTTGTTCCTTTCACTCAGGATGTAATCCAGAAAGCTGTACTATTAATATCAAGTCAGAAATGTAACTGTTGATGACAGGGCGGGATTTGAACTCCGGGACCTTTGTCTCCAAAATCCAAACATGCTACCAATGTGCTACCACCTGATGGACTTGGTAGCTAGAGGTTGTTACAGAGTCTGAAGCCCAGAGGACTTGGTATTAAACATTTGGAGAAGTTTGCAGTGAGCGAGTTCTTATGTAAAGGTTAAAGTATGAGAATGAGGTCTAGGTACCTGTAGGAAGACCGAAGGGGAGGTGGGTTGAAAAGTAAGAACTACGGTACTCAAAATGACTTGCTTACTTATTGATTTTTTTTTTTTAAGCATGTTTTTCATACTAGTTTGCATGATTTGGTGGTAGCCTAGCCATCTATGGGCTGGACAGTAAGAAAAGTGTCTGCCTGCCCGGGAAAGGTGAACAAGTAAAATAACCTACGGTAGCCTCTCGCAAAGCTCTCATATCCGCTAAGCGACCATAACCCTCTCTTTGCAGTGTATTAGCTATTGGCACAGAGCATTATGGTATTTTCTTTGATATCGTCGCAAATGGGTGAAAGATTCCCGCAGCGAAGTTAAACTCCATATTCACTCACTCACACTCTGAGAGGGATTCGTAAAAGGGTACCCAGATTAACAAGTAGGCTACACTTGGACAAGTGCCTCAAAAAGTTGCCAAAGGTGGAGGACAGGGACCAAGTAATTTTTCTACCAAATCAGTCGATTCTCGTTCTGAAAATATATAGACTGTTCCAGTGTTATATGCTTCGATATATATAGCACCAACACATTCGATTGTAATTACCGTTTTCACTAATATTTTATTTTTATTAGTTTTCCTTACTGACATTCCTTACCGACATTTCCATTGGAACAGCCAAGTAGCCTAACAATTTCATTTGTGAAAACATTAATTACAATAAAATATTGTGTTGCTATATCGAAGTATACATCACTGGAACCGTGGATACATTTTTAGATCGAGAAACAACGGATTTGGTAGGGGGGAAATGACTTTGCCCCTGTCCTCCATCTTTGCGGAAAGGTTTATGTAGAGCCCTGTACATGTATATATAAGTAGGCTGCTTAACCCTTTCTCTGCTCTTTTAGGGCATCTCCGGTTTCCTCCAGTATGGAGAGCGAGTCGTCTCGTGTAGGAAAAGATTCTCACAGCATCAAATCAATCGATCCCATTTTTTAAAGCAAATCCATTAAAGATGTATACCAGTATATTATAATCAATAACCAGTACTATATTGATAGATGTGTTGCCTTAGATTGCTGCGGGAATATCTCACCCATATGCATAGTATTTTTATATTATTTTTAAATTTGGGTTTAGAGTCGCTTTCTAGAATCTTTCACTATATAACGACTTGTGAAGTGACATGAGCATAAAGTTCTTTAAAAAATAAGTAAACACAACTGACAGACCCTATCAGAATGGCTTACGAGTGTTAA
The DNA here is from genome assembly GCA_034780755.1 of Lepetodrilus elevatus. Classification (NCBI taxonomy): domain Eukaryota; kingdom Metazoa; phylum Mollusca; class Gastropoda; order Lepetellida; family Lepetodrilidae; genus Lepetodrilus; species Lepetodrilus elevatus. The sequence goes on from JAVCKZ010074941.1 coordinate 4,144, forward strand.
GTGTTATCTATATAATCGTGCGGACCAGATATATTTGACTTTGAAGAGCGTACAAGATTGAATGACACTCACATGTGAATGTTGCTCACAATCTAAACAAAGTTTTTGACTGTTTATCAAATAATTACATTGTGGGTTTAATTTTGTTCTAAAATATCCAATATGGGATCAATGCAAGGGGACATAACTCAGTGGTACGACTTGGAACATACAATACGCACAAGCAACATTTTCTCGCAATTCCTTCATAGTTCAATTGATACATCAAAGACAAGATAAATAGCGGAACGTTCCCTATATTCATATAAAACATTAATATTTGGATAACTATTGAGTTCTGGGGACTATAAGTACATCAGTAAATACTGTAACAACTTTTGGATGGATAAATCAAGCACAATTAGTCTCAGATCGAAATTCCTTTGTCCATTATACAGGTCAATCAACTGTGATATTATGCCTTTAAATGCATACAATTACTGTTTGTTGACATATGTTATGGTCAAACATATTTACCTGAAAGTATCAGGGTATGTACATGTAGCAGGGTGTGATTTGTCAACATTTCCACAGGACCCACTTCACTTGGTTTTCAAAATCTCATGATAGAAAATATGAATAGAAAATTTTGTATAAAAGTCACTATTAAATTTAATTTTTATTTAGAGCCTCCCAGCGATTCCAGATACTGTCAAAACATTTCCAGATACTAGTATCCCATAACTAAATTTATAATGTCAAGATTCACTGCCACGTTTGCACAGCTTTGCTGATACATACGTAGGTCCAAGGTCACTATAACTCTCAAATTGGTAAACAAATATTATTTGATGTTTTTGAAAACCGCAATAGTTCAGAACCACATGTATATTGTTTCAGTGTATTTTGTATATATAGCTGACTGCCTAGATAAATGATCACGAACAGATCAAACTAGGTCACCAGCTGTGAACAACATAATCATAACCTACTTGTAAAAAAATGATGAATCAGCTATCATTTAGTGTTTAACATCAAGAATATGTGTGTTGTTTATTTAAATGAAGTTGAACAAGTTCAGCATTTCATTATATCCATACCAATGTGTGTGGATAATATAAAGTATTTTGTATACTACATTTTACTTATGGTAATAAATGACTTAACACTATGGTAGTGGAATTCTGAATAAATTGGTCTCGTAGCTCACCAATACAGTAGTCATACTCCATAGATATAAAATGATCTGAATTGTTCTTAAAAAAAAAAGATTATTGGAATTTAATTCCAGCATTTCATTACTAATCGTTCATCAGTGAGCAGGTCATCAGACACATGTGAATTGTCCCAAATCAATCGAGACGTTTCAATTTCCTATCTACCGTACGTTATCTTGTGCCATCAATTTATGTATGTGTGCTCACACGGGCCATGTTTTATTTCAGACTTTCTTATCTTCTTATCTACATTTACTTGGTTTTAGAATAAAGGAAATTTCCATCATGCAGTAGTACAATGCAGTAGTACAATGGGTCAATTTGGTAAAGCTATACTGCTCAATATTTGATAGGGATATTTCCCTTGAACCAGGCTGATAGTGAATGAATGAATGAATGAATGACTTGTTTATTAACGTGTCACACATGTAGATACATATTAAAAATGCATAGGTAAAACATATATAAAATGGACATGCAAGGCCTCATTAGGCCGAAGAGACACTAGTAATGCATATTATATTGATACATGATAGGTCCATAGTTGTAACTTTGAATGCATTCGCCCAGCTTGGATTTAATCAGTGTTGTAAGAGGCCACGTTACAAAAGCAATGGGTATATGCAACACCATCGCCTCTTTCAGGTCATCAAATTATACACCACGAGGGCTTAACAGTGGCTTCAAGAACATGGTTCTACCAGCCTACTACAATACCTATTTTTTTTAATCAAATTTAAAGTTGGATGTATTTTTTAAAGGCATAATATCACAGTTGATAGGCCTGTATAATGGACAAACAAATTTCGATCCGAGACTAATTACGCTTGATTTATCCACCCAAAAGTTGTTATTTATACTTAGTCCCCAGTACTCAATATTAATGTTTTATATCTGTTCCAGCACTGCCAGACTGTCCATCGTGAAGGAGCATGTACTGGCTGCCCTCAGGAAACAGAAAGTTGTATACGGCGACTTCGTAATTACAGAATTTGAAGATTCCTTCTTGATTGAGCATGTCCTGTCCATATCTTTGTGTGATTCAGATTTGTCTAGATGTGAAAAAAAGGTGAGATGCTATGCCGGGGATATTCAATCTATACAGGGGAGATTCTTTCTTCTTTAAATTTCTTCTGATAATTTTTGCAGAAGAGGTGGGTTGATTTCGGAGCCAAAAGCCCCGGGTTCAAATCCCGTCGATGTTTGCAAATGTTTCCTTTCTATTTCGATGGGTTTTCGTGCATTGTCATCCCTGAAAGCTCAGTCATCGCAAATGGGCAAAAGATTCCCGCAGCAACATTAAACTCCATATTCACTCACTCACTGAAAGCTCAGATTCTTGCAAATATTGTCCTATATATTACATATGACCAATAATAAAAATGGGCACAGGTAAAATCCCCTATGACATATGTGTATGAGTCGCTTTAAGTATCCCTAAAATATGTCTACTATTCAACTAGTCCTAGCCTTATAAATTCATTTTATTCATGTTGTTGCATAGGCCATAGATCTGCAACTGTGCTCGTTCCACATCCATGTATTTCAACTGCATGAAGACGGCCCTGGTCAGGAGGAGATCGAAGGTGAAGACCTGGCTGCCGCCAATCACTGGCTTCTCCCATCCTCAGACTTCCATGGCCTGTGGGACAGTCTGGTATTTGATGAAAACATAAAAGGAAAGGTACTAGTATACTAAGTAGTCCATTTATCCCATCCACACACTTAACAGCATGCTCAAAACCAGGGTTAAAACATACTCGCCTGAATAATGATATAAATAACAAAACATGAAATATTTACTCGCCTGTAGGATACCTTTAACATTAGGAGAAATGGATCGGGCCGCCAGGTGAGTGGGACCTTCTATCCCTGCAAAGCACTTTATGTGCCTAATTTCCAGCCATCTCTGCTCATTTGGCCTTCACATTATTACTCCGGTCAATGGATCGCTGTGCAATCGGATTCCATCACGACTCCCTGCGGTGTTGCAGGCACTAGAGGGTTAACATTCACATCACCATCTCTTCCTACCGGGTACCCAACTCTCTGCTGGGTGGACAGACTAAGCCACAACCTTTTCAACTTGTGGGGCAGGACTGAATCCTAGATACTCTCAGGATGTGTCACCCATCCGACTACTAGCCGAACCCGATGCTGCTTAACTTGCAACCTGAGTGGTCTTGCAATGCACCGGACCATGCGCCTCCACATTATTTTTGTACCTTGATTAAAGGTGATCTTTAGCATAAGAAGTTTAGTTGATGTCAAAATATGGGTTATTTATTTTCAAATATCAAATTATGACTTGTTATTGTTGAAAGAGATGTTTCATGAGCATTAAGACACATGCTTTTTACTTTTATCACCTAAACTTCAGTTTCAGTAAAGCATGATGTCTCGGTCATTCGATAAACTTGATACTTCTGGTGAGATGTATTAATATGTTTATATTTCTTTCTAATTCCAGCTTTTGAACTATGCTACAACCACTCTCCTGTTTTCTGACCGGTCAGTGGACTGCAATATCATCAGCTGGAACAGAGTGGTCTTGCTGCATGGTATGTTCAGATATGACTGCATGGTATGTGCAGATATGACAATTTATCATGCAATGAGCCAAGATTCAGCCTTCAGATATTTTTGATATCAGTCAGAGTTTATCTGTTGGGCGTGGGTGTTTGATATTGTCTGTAACGTCACACAAGAAACACAAACAACATGTGACATCACACACAGATGATGTCGACTTTTGAATTAGCTGTGCTTGATGTTCTTTCATTCTGCTGCAGACATTCTCCACTATTAACACTTAATTTCATGATCGTCGATTAAGATTGAAATTGCATGATAAAGAGATTATTACCCTTATGTCTTTAGATATCGTCAGTATCCTGGTTTTGGGATAAGCACTGCTCGCCTAATAATGCTTATACCAAATGCAGGATACTGACGGTATTTAAAAACACTCGGGTAATAATCTTTATATATACATAATCACGCACACCTCAATTGAAGAATACCTAATATGTTTATATTATGACTGTTACTAAGGAAGATCCCTTTTACAAGAATCAGTGAGTGAGTGAGTGAATATGGAGTTTAACGTCGCTGCGGGAATCTTTCACCCATTTGCGACGATTACAAGAAACAGCTTGACCACCTTGAAAAGTTTGAGAATTTGTTTTGGTATTACAATTTAATATTTTCATTAAAATTAAGAGCCCTTAGATGTTTAGGAGGGCACTATAGTTTCCAGATTAGAGTGCCCTCCTGCCTATCTGGAAATTTACACTTATTTCTACCCTGATTTTGGTGAGACATTGATAAATTAGTGTCTGTCTGTCTGTGTGTGTTGTAATGCAGAAATCTAAATAGAAAATCAATAGCAAAAGTCAATATCATACATATAACCTTTCAAATAATTAAAAATAATTACATATTTTAAGAGTTCAGGAAATATACAAAGTACAAATAACATACCAGTATGTGTAATAAAACATACAAGAACCACCACCACCACCACCACCACCAAATGAACCTTCTGTATCAAGTATGCTAAACCCATATTATGTGAAAATGCTGTCTATGTTTGTATAGCAAGGTTAGTGTAACTACATGCTACTTAGCAAAAGCAGTATGTTAAGACGGCTAAGACAGTATAAGTATGAGGTATGGTTATGAACTAGTGAGATTTAACTATACAGAAAGATAAGGGTGTTATGAGCACTCATGAGCACTCATAGGTCCTGAGTTACGAGATATACTACATCTGACTGTGAAGGGTTGTTTGGCCCAGAATTTAATGGTCAGAATTCCAACCCAAGACTCGCGCAGCATTATGACCATTTCTCTGTCTACACTATTCTTTAGACCGAGAAGCTCTGACTATCATAGTACAGCTTGACGCTGTCTTGACGGCAGAGGGTAGCCTCCATCAAAGCCAATGGGTGCGCAGTTTGGACTCCAGAAAACGATGTGGTATTAACAATAAATGTTTTGATTGTTGATACCATGTCGTCTTCTGGAGCCCAATCAGTCTTTTCCTACGTTAAAATGTTAGAAGTAAGTTCATTTTAGATAGATAAATGTACACTCAAATGATACCAACTTGTGCGTGAATGCATGCCATATTTGTCAGCTACACCGCTAGCGCATTTGACAAACTGCGCGCCCCCCTGGCTTTGATGGAGGCTACCCTCTGCCGTCAAGACAGTGTCAAGCTGTACTATGACGGTCAGAGCTTCTCGGCCTACACTACTCTTATACTCTTCCACTGAGCACATGCTACTGCTATGAGATGATTCTCCAACGCATACATTAATAAAGAACATATCAGTGATGTGGGTCTCAGCAGATGTACATAGAAGGGAGATCACTGAGAAAACATGCTACTGCGGAAGCTGTACAAGAAAAGTGATTCGAAGATAGAAAAGTGATTCGAAGATAGAAAAGTGATTAAAATATATTGAAGGCAGTTGATATAGGTATGTATATAATCATGCAGAGATATATTGATCAAGGTTCATGCAAAGACATTACAATAAAAATTAAAAACACTAGATTTGACATAATTAGTGCACTGCCATTTAACAGAACAATGCTGATCATAGCAATTTACCCAAAGTAGACAAAGGGTAGGTAAAATCTATGGTCGAAACCATTATAAATATTTTAGAAAACATCTGCACCAAGACTATTGCTCCAGAAGTTTGATGGTGGTCAACACGAACAGGCCATATTACTGGGACAGATCGTGCATATTTTCAAGCAAATGTGGCACTAATTACGTCAAATATAGTTACAAGATACATGCAGACTAGGTACTACAAAATATATGACATTCATACCTTGGCTCATGTAAGTTTCAGTAATGTCACACCTGAAAAAATAAGTACAATTAGCAAATTTATTTCAATAAAACATTTCCATCTCAAGAAAAAACAGAAACCGAATGTCCTGGTGAATTGGTAAATTGTGCAAGTAAGACCCCTCAAACTTGATAATTCCCAGCACATACAAGGTATCTGAGTATGGTTCAATAATGATGTTCTAATCTTGGTACAGGGGCCTCGGTACCAGGCTGCCGCACCTACCAGTAACTGGTCAGGTTTAATTCCTCTACACTCGCTCTCATTTAGTCCCAACATACGTGACATTGGCAACGCTTGATAGAATAACGTTGTCATAAGTGGAAACTGAACAATAATGTAAAGGGTTTATGTTAAACGTTCCTCAGACACGGGCTGTATTATTGAGCTTCTGATTGGCACCTATCAAGCTTGACATGTGCCAGGAAGTCTTTTGGTAGACAATCTCCAGTTTACCCTATAAATAACACCAAGCACCATGGTTATTGTGCACAACAGTTACTGTGAATTATATCATAAATTCCGACCAATAGGATCATGTTATTATGGTCTTGATTAGCAAACGCGATGGATGCACGGAGGGTACATGCAAGGAGGTTTTGTTCGTACGTCTTGGCAGAGACCTCCACAGAGCAGCCCAGTAGCCGCCTACATTATTCTAATTGCCTGCGTAGAAGCAACACCAAACCGCGGCTAATTCTTCCAGACTGCCAGCAACAAATGCCAATTTAGATACCATATGCACGAGTATATATTTGTATGTATTGTGAGGACTGGCTTATGAATCATCTGTCCCTAGGGCTGTTGCAGGCATTAAGTGAGATTGCAAAGAAAAGCTCAATCAGAATAGATGGAACAGGCCGAACTGGGAAGTGGACAAACGCACCAATCTTGAGTAATGAAGTCCTCCAGGAAACTGATCACAAGTTTGCTCAAGAATATGAGTAATGGCCAAGATTATAATGCCATCCACGGAATCGCTTTCAAATCTCGGTAATATCATATTCCAGGACAACTGTGCCATTTACAACTCCCAAACTGCTCGTTTTTCACGAAATTCTGATGCAGAGATTTTTTTCCTCGGTAATTTTCCAATCTAACTTTCGTTATTTAGGGCACTTTTAATTATTTGATGATAATAATCTATGGGAAACCCTAGAATCTAGACAGAATGTCCTTCTCATTTGACATTTATAGGCGCAAGTTTTCATCTGTAGCCAACAACGTTGTCGGACAAACATGAAGATGATATTCTACATCTTATGGCCGTTATTTGCTCTGATTTTAATTACCCATCAATGGTCGTTAGGAACTACCAGAACTTAATCAGGATCTTTGACGGCAAAATGGAAATATTAATCACAATAATCTGTAATATCCTGGATGATATTGAGGGCAAAATTTAATCATTGTGCGAAAATTGTGGATTGTGAGTCTGTGATTAATACGAGTACAAAGCGTCAGTGTGCTAACTCAGCCATGATAAGGAAGATAGATTTGCCATTTGGGACCAATCTCAGCTGACCTCTCACGTTCGGAGATTTCTCTCATTAAAACCAGTACTCTCCTCCAATGCACTTTCACAATATCCTACCATAAACGATAATTTTGGAGCGATTTTCAAAGCGTTTCCTTTATTTAAAGTACAATGCAAAAACTGATAATTCTTGGTACATAGAAAACACATTTTATGTTTTCACTGGAGAGCAAGAGGGTAAATTTAATTTCTTCTGTTTGACATTTTTTGATCATGCATTCAACATTATCTTGGCAATGTGATGGGGAAAGGCAAACCAGTAAGAAATATGTAAGTAGTCTGTCCAGGAGTATTAACATGTACATACTCATTGAAAGAAATGGATTCACTAACAATTAACTAACAAAACTGCAAGTTCCAAGCATTGGGTTCTCTAATAGAAAGGAGTAAAACACATTTTTCACAATTTTGTTACCAAAGATGTTGTGATAGATGAACAGTGAGTGAGTGAATATGGAGTTTAACGTCGATGCAGGAATCTTTCACCCATTTGCGACGATGAACAGATCTGCACCAGTTTTAAGTAACCGTAGTAATGAAAAGTACTGTATATGAAAACAAATACATAATTTAAACAATTATTTTAGGATGAAGTTTAAATCAACAACAAAAATCTTGTATTTTCTATTATAGAAAAATATTCCGCGTATATGTTCATTATAATGGTGTACAGAACTTTAAAAAAAAAAAAGGAACAACAAAAATGAATGAATGTATTAGTGCTTTATGTTGCAGTGGGATTATTTCACCCATACGCGACAAAAGAACTATAAAATGAACAATGGTGACAATTAAAATTCTAAATTGGGGGAAAACTGACATGCATGCTCACACATTGTATGAGAGACTCAGAAATAGTCATAGCATGTCCTGGATATTGATCGACAGTCCCCTCTCTGAGGGTGATCTTCCAATGGAAACATACAATACAGACGTTTTAAGATTTTTATTGACCCTGTAATTACTAAGAGCAAATGCCAAGTGGACTTTTTAACCTCTTCAATGTGAGAGTTCTACCAGGGGAGAGAAAACTCTCAAGAGGTGACCTGACAAATACGGGAATGCACTGGTGTCAAAATGAAATATCATTTGATAGATTACAAATTTTAATAATGGAAAAACACAGTCTCCTGGAGGAGATAGTGATTGTACTTTAGTTATGCTTCACAAAGTGCACACCTTCCGCAAATTAATCAGTTGTCCTCAATGTTAAAATATCAAATTTGTATGGGATTGTTGCCTTTATCACACATTGAAGGTTCATTAATTAATCATAATTTTGATTCCAGTTTCACAACTGAACAAATGGTCATTTTGAAATTGTGTATTCATATCACTTAAAAGTTTATCGCATTTTAGTATCTTGTTGAACTGTAAAATAAATACAAATTTAATGAATTCAATTATATATCGTAGATATTTTTTATTCAAAATTCAAAATACTGTTAATTTGTTTGGTTGCAGATGCAAATATTTGTTTATTGTCAATAATATTGATATTATACCATGAGATTAAGTGACTGTATTTATACCATGGGAAATAAGGCCGTAAGTTGGTAGAATACCCCTATCTACTTTTAATTATTACATCATAATAATTACAATCTCTAAGGATTTGTCCCAAGAAAACTTTAAAATCACCACGCTTTGCTAAAATTTACATGTCTACTTTTTGTTTTGCTGAAAGGCGATATTAAAAATTATGGAAAATCAAGTATTTTTTTGTGTTATAAGACTATCTTGTTATCCATTATTGTAGGAGTTCAGCTGCCCTTCTATAGTATAGTGTGGAAATCACACCTAAAGTTACCTTGAACAGTTTTGGTCATATACTAGAATTGAATATCCGATTACAGTTCTACATCACCTGCACGAGAACTACGTTTTATAGTATAGTAATATAAATTGATGAATCAGATAAAAAAATCAGTTCTATTTTTGATTATATCATAGGTAATAATCAATAGAGTCCTTTGGTATGTATTTGCACAGGAAGTACGGTACTTATAAAGTACGTCTACTGAAGAAATACAATGAGACATTAACACATTGCTATTAACAATAATGTATTTATTTATTTCTTGATTGGGGTTACTGGCCGCTTTCAAGATTCTTTTACTTAATACTAATATCACCATTTGTAAGTTTAGAGCAGGAGGATGTCCGCAACTTCCGTAAATGTTGTAGTAAACCTGCTAGCACTGGCTGTTACTGACAGAATGAAGGATGATAAATGAATAATAATGTGCCAAATCCCTGCTCAAAATCTTTCTCACAGCCTTTTATTTAGATGTAACAAATATTCATAACCTCATGTATAATTAATACATATTAAATATTATTTAAAATTAATAATATTAATAATAAACATATTTTTCATATACCACTTCACAATAGGGTCTTGATGACTGGTGTTAATACTCACAAATCACTTATTACAGGCCATATATTGAAATCTATATATACCTGGAATTACAACTGACCACTGAGAACCATTGTTTTTAATAATTAAAGCAATGCTGTTATTCTTGTCCTCAAGTCTACCACCAGATACAAGGCCATCTTTCATTGTTCGGTCTTTTTCATTCAAGACAATGTGTTTATTAACATGGAAAAGCTCCCCCACTGGGATGTGTGAGAGTGTACATGCACTGGTACTCAGAGGATTGAAGTTTCCCACAAAACCAATACCTCGAGTTGGAGCAAGAGTTTTCTCCCTTTGGGTGATAGCCACACATGCTGGCTGATGTGCAATATATTCATACGACTAGAGCCATCACAGATTCATACGTTAACTTCTGTGCTATATTATTACAATGATTAATATATAGGGCAGGCTAAGTATATATTTGATAATCGCGATTCTTATCGATGGAACTATTTAGTAATGATAATCAATATAAAAACTATGTTATCGATAACTATTACCAGATTTCTGGATTATAAATTAGGGTTTATTCACTTTTAAAAGACTTCCTGAAGACATAAGAGCAGATAATCTGTGAGCAGTTTGAATATATTGTTAGCTTGATAGATAGTAGGGTCTTGTATTTCCAAATATTTCTGTCTCGTATATTTTCCAAATAAGAATTTTCCAACAAATTGTAATAAAAGAGCAAACATTCCTTCAGAACTGATTTGTCCGATATTTATCGATAATTGATCGAAATAGAGCTGACAATTATAGATCTTTCATATCCGTACTGATAGTAAGCCATAGATTAATATGTATATGAATATATAATATCTATGCAAGGACCACTTTAGGGGACGTGATATGAAGATTGTTTTTAATTTAAAAATGTTGGGGTGTTTTTCAAGGAAAAACATGCACTATATGAAAACATGCACTCTGGTTAACAACCTTACAATTATTGACAAATGGAATGACAAAAATAAGTTTTTAATTACACTGAACTTAAAACAAAAGGATCATCTTTCTCTCCTACCAACGTCTGTAACAAAAGTTCACAGTTATTGTATTCCCTGATTTACGTATTTATTTTTGTGTGAAAAACAAAAATAAATATAATTTTGACTAGTCGGTAGGGATGAATGTAAAAATAATAATAATTGGTGATTACAAATGGTCGATTTACAGTCAATCAATATAATCAATCAATATATAATTGTCCATAATGGTTAACACCAATACACATTTATTGTTAAGATTTGAATCCATAATTATTTCTAAAGTACGCTTGTCAATAGCAGTAATTATTATAAATTAGACTTTTGTTGTAGATATATACCAGTAACCAATCAATTTTGCGTCAACCTTTACCTGCCAGTTTACAGGTTCTTTTGCATTGTACGTGTTCAATGATGGTTCCATCGCCATTTATTATCATAATTTACTAAGGACGGTTGCACTGTCAGTTGAAATATAATAATAAACCTAATTATCTGGTCAACAGATCCATTAAACAGGAAATTCGGGCCAAATAATCTGTGAAGATAGATAAATCAACATATACGGTAGTTAGGGTAATTAATTATAATACATTTCAGAATAATACATGCACTAGTATTAAACATGTCACGATATACAAAATCCTTCAAATTGTTTAATTAAAGGCAAAGCAAATATTTACTGGTATATATGTCCTCAAATTTAATTATAATATGATAGGCAAATATGAAGTGATGGAACAAATTGTAGACTAATGTAAGAACATTGTACATCATTCTTCTCGAAATAGCCGTTACTGCAGATTTTACCAGGCCTAATAGATAGATAGAATTCAAACTAGGAAGAAACATTTGGGGAGCCATTAAACGGATGTTAAAATCCTGTTTGTCAATTCCCTCACATGATGTATGTTTATGTCTTGTGAAATGTCCTATTTTCATGATTATGTGTACGTTGTATCATCATGAGAATAAATATTGCTTAAATCAAACCTGGAATAAACTGTCAGTATTTTCTATTTAAATATACAATGTACTTTAATATTGAATAGCACTGGAATGTATAGATGAAAACCATTTTCCACCATACAAACATTAAGTTTATATACTCTAGAGTGAATTTTGTATTACATCACAGCGGGAATTGCTCACCCATACGATATAGTTCAATAATGAGCACTTTCTGTTATTAATATTCAAAATATTCCTTATCTTGAATTAACAAAATATTCTTTATCTTGAAATTAACATTGTACAACAGGATAAACTGTTAGCAGTAAATATTAACATTGTACAACAGGATAAGCTGTTAGCAGTAGATATTAACATTGTACAACAGGATAAGCTGTTAGCAGTAGATATTACCGTTCATGAATAAGCATGGCCAATCGTTCCCATCATGAGCCGATGTCTGATTATCCAGAAAAGATACAAGGTTTCGATTACTGACCGTATTTAATATTCAATGCATACAATATTACATTTGGGCAATAAAAATCAATACAATATTCCTTTGCCTATTTATTCACCAAGGAAAAATCAGATTGTGAATTCCGCCTTTTTCCCTTATAATTTTCTCCAAACACTGGTCAGATGGCTGAAGACCCTTATCTGTATGGAATTCCCTAACAACTTGCAAATTATTCCAAAATCCAAACATTATCCAATTAGAAGACTTTATTTTTACCCAGACGATATATTTTCAATATTTCAACTATTTAAATATCATTATGACTGAACTTATATTATAGAAAAGAAATTTATTTAACCTTCTACAGTCCAGATATCAATAAATTCTATTTACTGCATTGTTAAACACAATGCATATGAAACGTTAAAATCTGTGCTTTATACTACAAGTGTACAGTTTTATGTTGCAATAAAAATCATCCAAATAAAATACTGCTTCAAGTGTATACACTTTTTTTTGCCAAATGATGAACATTCAATTCTGTAATAAAAGTTTTTAATTATTTGATAAATAATATCCATATGAAAGCTATTTTGTGCAAATAATAATAATAATAATAAGATATAGTGCAAGTATTCCATGAATCAGAACATGTTTGCAGCACTAGATGTAAGAAGTCATAAGGTCAAGTATTATATATGCAAATACATAATTTAAATCAAATGGACCCGGCGTAGTTAAAAATCTAAGGTATATCCATCATCTTTCTTGTCTTTATGCCACTTACATCAAACACTAACAAAACAAACAGCATGTGTGGAAAATATCCCAGATATGAGACATCTCTATTTATCTGAACTGATCAAAGTGGAAAAGAATTTGACAAAAATATCTTTTTGGTCAACATATCTCCAACCCAAACAATCTAAATGGTGACCTAAAAAGGCTTAGATGGCGAGCAGATATTGAACGGGAACTCGCTTTCCAATATAATTATGATGCCCAGATTGTAGTTTTAAATAATGCTGTAATTACACAACTGCAGGCCAGCCCGGTCCACCTTGTCAAATATGTCTGCATCAATATGGCATATGCTCCCAGCAATTACAAACGACCCACTTTTTTGGGAGGCGCAAATTTGCATGGAGATTGCAATTCCTTCACAGAGTGGAGCAGAAGCTCTCACTCGATACTAATTATTTTGTGCTCCGCATAGAACACTTGTTATCAGTCATCAGTGTAATACTAGCGCGATCCCACCATTCGAGGAGTAATTCAGATTTGCATTTGCATAATTAAATCTGCTCAAATAAAATGCAGCCCGTAATACACATTTTCTACCAAATCTTGTTTGAATTGCCTCAGTAATTATGATTGATTGTGGCATTTTCTCATCTTCTGGCCGACAGAAATATGGTAACATTTCATCTATATGCACAAGGCAAATAATGCTTACATCAAAACCATGCTTAATTTCACACACCATTCCAGCACTCGACTGTTTGTGGCAGAAATAGGTTCCATTGAACAATATTGGACGTTCCTCATAATTTCCGCAAATTATATTAGATCTACTTGCGGCAAGATGACGACAACATTTGCATATTAGATCCTTTTTGTACCAGCCATTATTAAGCCAGACAAGTGAGGTCCTCTCAACATGCCAGCTCAGACGATCAAGCACGCTGCCTAAGAATGGGGGCCATCAACCAATAAGGAAATTGTCCAAATTCAACATTACCCAAGACTGACATAAAGCACTCTTAATAATTCTCATTCTTTTTTCCCTTTTTTTTTTTATTGTGGATATTCAATTTGGTTGCCACATCAGGATTCTCGATTACTGGGGATATATCATTAAGTATCTCGCACTTTCCATTGTGGCAAATGGATATGACAGGTCGGCCATTTTGAAAAAGGGATCAGCTTTTCTAAGCAACTAATTATCACACTCCTGGCATGTACATTCTCCTTGGTATCTACATAATGATTCTTTTTCATACCAGGCTTTCCTAAAAATGACATTTGTAGGAAGTACTATAATGGAATTACAGAAAAATAGCTTAATAAATGCCACACTGAACCCATATGTAATTGTTACGAGTAACTTACATCATCAAACCAAAAGCCCTACTTGTAAATTGTCATTATACGGAATATATTATTTACTAGAAAAAGATTAGTCTTCTTGAAGTGACCTGTAAATAATTTGGCTAGGTGTTTCATTTCGCTAATCAACTCATTGAACTACATATGTGGTCTGCTGAATATGCTGGTCAAATTTGAAGGTTAGAATTTTGACCAAAATCATATATATTGAAGATGAAGAATATCGAGTATGTGAAAATAGAACCGAAAATTGTGCAAAACCAGCTAATTAAATTAATATCAAGAACATAGAATTAAAGATAAATAGAGCAGTTAAAGCTACCATTATGAGTACATACAACTGAGAGGGTCGGTAGCTCACTTGGCGATTAATACACAGTTACACATTTTCTTTCTTTATTACCAAAATAACTAAACATAGCGGTAATTACAGATGAAGGTACAGATGAAACTGAATGCTACACTATGAACCTTTTATGGCTTTCAGATTAAATGTACAATATTGTACCTTCTAAATCAAGATAGCAAAGAATATTTTAGATCAACAGAATACATGAATGCATGCACCCACACACACACAGACAGACAGACACACAAAGACAGACACACACACACACACACACATACAGACAGATACATGTAACACACACACACACACACACACACATTCACAGACATACAGACAGATACATGTACCGTAACACACACACAGATACAGACACTCATACACACAGACACTCACAAACACACACACACACACAGAGACATACTCCCACATACACAGCCCACAACACTTGTCGAATAGAATAACCATAATTCTTCTCATGACAATGTTACATCATGCGCAGAAAAAAAATACAAGATCTGCAAGCACCGGAACCCGAATTGGCCTTGAAATCTGGCTGCAACACACGCTCCACTCTCTGCAGTGGGTGATGGTGATACATCAAGACCATGGTAGGAGGGTAGTCTGAGTGCTCCAGGAATCAGGCCACTGAGCAAGACAAACTAGGAACCTAATTACAGAAAAAGTCCCAACAAGTTGCAATAAAGCAACAGATGAGATGGTGACTTGATGATCGAAGCTTCTTGATAGCGGTCTGCACTGGGCCCATGATACACATCTTTATTAACAAGCTGCTGTAATGTCCCCATAGCGCTGAGCCCCTCAATATTGTTTTGCGATTAACTTACAGAATTGATTGAGATACACTGATTCCAGGCTCAAATTAGCCGCGATTCCAGGACAAACACATCTGACATGATGTGTCATCGTCCAACCGCGGCCAAAGAGAGCCCTGTCAAATACTGTATGGGAACAGCTGTTCAAACCAACAACTTTCACAATTTTTTACAGATATTTCACTCATGATCGTATATCAAATCGAGATTATGTCTTAACACTGACAAACCTTTTTCAATATTAAACTAATTCAGATTTCTAATATGCTAAAACATGTGTCTACTTGTCTTGTACGTCACGACGGGCGATAGCCGCATTCAAAATAATTTCCTTCAGTTTAATGATGTCAAGATTGAAGATTGAAGTGCTGGTTCATATTCTCATGTGTTTGTTTCTTGTACAGGGGAATAGTTGCATGAGCTGGTATTGGGGAAGTCACATGAAAGTGGGTTAACATTCAAATCAATATGCATGTATTATCAAGCAAACAATTTCAGTGACACAAATAGCAGTCATGATTACTTCAATGTTACTGGGCGTATGCTAAGAATGGGGTCACACATAAAGCACTAAAGTTCAATGAAATATTACCAACAAACTTTCAATTAACACAAGGTTAAAACTGTTAAAACCTTTAAAATTCATAGTTAAAAATGGCATTTAAAATAATGATTTATTATTAGTATAAATGGAAAACAATCTTCTTAATGGACTTAGTTCAAGGATAATGAAGAAATGTTATTGTACAATATTAAAGAATGAATGTTCAATTGCAGGGTCAAGCAATACATACCTAGTTTTCTTGCAACATCATTTATTGTCTTCAGGGCTGACGGAACTTTCGAAGACGACGGCGCCATTACTTCAATCTCTCCTACTTGGAAACCATGATCGGTTAGATCAAGGTCCACGGTGCAATCTAGTAATCTATAACTTTTTCGTGTAGTGGAAATCGTGGCAAATTCGGACATATCTGTGGATCTAAGGATTTCTTTGACCGTTGAACATTTAGATTTCAATCCTAACATGTCTTTGAGTAATTTGACTATTTCCTTTTCCTTTGTAATCTCTCGGTACTGTGTGACAAAGTCATGAATTGACATGTTTTCAGATGCGACCTTCATTTCCCATGCATTGTTCCTCTTTCGTAACCAACAGTCAGCAAGTGTTAGCTTGTAATCAGAATTATCGTAATAGACATCTTGAAACGGCTTTTCTTTCAACAACTTTCCACCAAGCTTTTTAATTTTGCTTTCCGTTTCTTTTGTAATGTTAAATTTGCGTTCCACTTCAATTGGCTGCTCCTTCTTTGGAGGACTCTGACGAGACACGGTTGACTGACTTTCTGACACGATGTTTGTGGATTGTTTTTGCATTGTAACACCTCCCGACAGTGTCATCGCACTCTGATCCATTTGTTGGCCCATTGAATGTCTTTGTACTGCATCCTTAGAAGACTTCATCTGTGTTTTCATCTCCTGAGAGTTGTTGTCTACGCCCGACTGACCCTGAAGAGTTAGGGTTCTGCTTGACTGACCAGACATTGTGATGGATCGAGAATCCGTGACATCCATTCTTGAAGAAACCTGTCCACTGGAGACGGCACTGACTGACGCCGTTGCATCAGAAGACGACATTCCACTCGTCCTCGTGGATGTTTCCGAGTACTGGTGAACGGTGTGTTTAGAATCTCTGCTGGTAGTTTGGATGACCCTATTCTCTGTTTCATTCAGAGTGCCATTATGAGAGACTTGCGATTCCTCCAGATCTTTTGACAGTGTTCCTGGAAAGATGGGAAATGATTCCTGGTTGACCTCCTGGGATTCAAACTTCATCCTGTCGTGCTCTCCCAGCATCTTCATCATGTCGTCCATTGACAGGCTGTCGATGATGGCGTACTCCTGTCTTTCCTTCCTCTTGCGTTCTTCCTCCCAGAGGTCGACTTCCTCTCCAGACATGATCTGTGCGATTCTGTACGTGACTGCTGGAGAAAGGTCTCTCTCCTGATCCTCTGAGTCCCGGACCGTCTCCACCTGTTCGCCTCGGTCCGCTGCTTGGTCCGAGTTGTTATTAACTGTGTCTTCTCTATCGGGAGAGTTCCTCTTCTTCATTTCTTCCTCTGCGTAGCTTCTGATGGCCAGGCCAGGGGTGTAGGTGATCCGTTCGTATGAGCTAGCATCGTCCTTGTTCCTCCGCGTTTGCTCCATGGTGGAGGACGTCATGGATGAAGTTTCCTGCTCCAGGAGATGAGCAAAGTAGGATTTCTTCAGCTCGGTTTCGGTTTCCTGTCCTCCGCTGACCGGCTTACCTTCTGATCTGTCTGCAGACAGTACGTCTTCGTTCTCGATGAACACAAATTCATCGGAAAGATCGTGGGTGTCTCCACCACTCACTGAAGAACCGTTGCTTCCAAAGACCTGATCCCGTTTCTGACCGAATCCGAATTCTGTCGACGAGTGGAATGACTTCTTCTTTGGAGACGCAACTGGAGACACAGATCCTGAACTGCTGACTTCAAACTCCATGGACGTCTTCTGACCGCTTCTCACTTCCTCTGTTATGACCGTTGTCTTGCTGATTTGCCACGACGTAGAAGAAACACGTTTTTTCTCGGTGGTGGTGGTTTCAGATGTTACAGATGTGTGTGCTGGAATATGAGTCTTGGTACCTTTGGTGACCTTTCCCTTCTTTGGACTGGACAGATAGGTTTCCTTTCGGTCCACATAATTGTCTCCCTTGTCAGCCATGATTAATCCGTCTCGTATTTAAATGTGGGTCCTGAAAATACAGAACATAAAATATTAGGAATGTTGATATAATGACAGCATGGCTTTAATTCTATTTCTCTCTATACCACCCCCTTCCCCAACAAAAAACACACACACACACACACACACACACACACACACACACACACACACACACAGAGAGAGAGACAGCCTAGACACACTTTATTTCAGCATGGTACCACTCACTTCATTTCATAATATTAGTAGACCATTATAGTAATCAAAGCCTTAATCTAACAAAAAAAAGTACAACCATTCAATGTCTTTATTATTCATGGCAAATATCAGCAGACCATGGCAATAGTAGTCAAAGACTGGTCTAAAATAAATCGCAACCATGCAAGGCCTAAATATTCATGGCGAACTAAATACTCAATCAAAATGTGGATATCTCTACTGGATGTACTAAGTTTTTTTCAAACATGCAGTCAAACGAAATGCTTTTTTCCTGATGATTCTGTTCAGATGTCTTGACGTCTGATATTTATCTTAGTTAATATAGTCTACCATGAATACTTAAGTAGGTAAGCAGGTGCTCCGCGGTCCGACGGTAGACCAACAACTACTAAGACATAGGTAGAAAAAAGAATTGCCTGACAAAACTCAATGATTTTCGGCAAGCAGATGTCCTGGTTACATCTACTTTGATGAGATTTTAGACATTACAATTTAGTCGAAAAAGTGAATATTTTACAGTGCAGCAACTGTTTATAATGCATGAATGTATGTCTGGTCAGCAGATTAATTCTGGCTGTATTTGTATATGATTAGGAATATGCCAGATCTATATCAGCTTAAAAACTAAAACATATATTCGTCTAGACATAATTAAATTTAATTAAAACTAGATAATATATGTTTAAAATGCTTGATTTGTCAACAAGGCCCAATAGACGAATCATTCACAATCCCAAACTATTGAGTCATCAGCAAAGTTGTATGAAACATAAGACGCAAGTGCATTAAACTGTTCTTAAGTTTTGATAACTTACAATATCAATCATTTTCGTTGTCATCACTATTGATAACTATTGAGAACTGTAGTTAAGAGAAAGGAATTAGCCCAAACTTGATGCAATTACAAGTCTATCCTAGGCAACATAATTCCTGACTCAGAAGTGATTCAAACTATATCTTCTTAAAAAGGTGTGCAAACCAGTTTTTTCTTGTCCTTGTCTACAACTGCCAGATGGATTGAGTGGAACCTTTGAACTCTTAACAACTAAAAGTTGTCACATTACTTTTGAAAATGTGTGCTGCAGGAGATTCAAGCGTTACAATTAGTATAATAGGAACTTTCCTCATAAACAATGCATATAGTCTTTCGCTTTTTTCCCCAAGTCAACATCAACATCATGGCAGCTTTTTAAAGGCACACGATCGCAGACATTGATGATCGTTTTTACATATTTGAACTATTCAGCTTTAAAATCCATCCTCCTTTAATATGCATAATTAACACATATTTTTTAATTGACATAGATAACCTGTTGTTTTCTTTCTTGATGTAATCAACACATTTTTGTTTTATTCATACATTAACCAAGTTTTTCTTCTTCACCAAACACGGCTGAAAATGTTCTGATGGTAGATGTAAACACCAATGAATAAATTCATAGACATTTCAACCTTCTTGCTGGCAGCAACTGGGGATGCCCTATAGATCAGTGGCTGTGTTTAACCCTCTACCTGCTGAAGGCAACCAGAGATGCCCTGAAGAGCTGTGTCTGTGCCTAATCCAGCAGGGAGAGGCTTAATCCAGAAGATTGAATGCCTTAACACTGACAGCTATACACTTAGTTTAGTGTACTTTCACATCACTGATGAAGCCATCTCTGTCCACTGAAGAAGCAGAAGACTGGTAGTTGTACCATCGGCATGTCAGTATTTCAATGACGTCAGTCATCCGCAATCTATTTAGGAATTGGAGAATAACCTTGAAATACGAAGTCCTCTTATGATAATTACCACACCCCAGTTTCTGACATATATATATATGAAACTGTTCTTCACAATATGTTACAATATAATACCGAACTGCTCTTGGCCATTCAGTTTTCTTCAAACACTCACGAATGTCAAACTGAGGTCAAGCATTTAATATATGGAAATAGAGAGAGAGAGAGAGAGTGAGAGAGAGAGAAAAAAAATAACTAAAAAGTAATTTCTTAGACACAAAGATTATTATCACTATTTTGGGAGTTGGTGAATCTCACCGTACTCGTGTTTGTCTGCATCTGTAATAAAATGCATACGTACGCCGGTATCACGTATTGGACTCAGATCGGTGTTCAATATGTTTTCTAAAAATCCCAGACCAAATCAATATGACCATAGCCCTATGTATGGACGTACAATCCAAAATCAGATTATGGTTTAATATAGTCAATGGTTCAAGTCTCCCTAATGGCAAACCTGCTCCACTGGCATGATACTTAACCCAAGTTGTCTTGCAGTGATCTAATGAATATTGAAAGCCGAGGAGAAACGACCTAAGAAAAATGTAAAAGTACATGGAAAGGAATTATTAGGCCACAAGCCTGGAATTAGACAGGGATGGGATATTCCAATCGCATAACAAATTAATTCTAAGACCACTGAATAGGTGTCTTAAAGAAGCAATGTCCTATGACAAAAACATTACTAAATTTAGTACAAGCCTGTTTGCGGGCCTTTTGTCACAAGAAGGAGCAGATTCCCTGCCTATAATTACCTATAGAAATGCTGAAATGCTGGACGGGATTATTTCAGTTCATGAAGCGTTTAAGGCAACGTGTTTAAGCAGAACAATGGCCACTGTCTGTCTCATCGGGAAGGGGAGACCGGGGCAATAACATTAATGAATACCGCCTTGCCAGGAACATTAACCATAGATGCATGACTGATTTTAAAACAAGTGGCTTATAAAATCTTATATATTCGCGTATGAGTCATAGAATTAGCACGCATAGAAAAATAAATTTGGAACATTAACAGGTTTCGCAACAATGGGAATGTAAATACGTGGTTGGTCGTTTTGTGTATGTACTGACACTACTGTCGATTAATTCCAAGATACAGAAGAGCGATGAGGTAGGGACACACAGTTTCCAACTGGGTAGTCGGTTCATGAGAAGTGATAGCATGGCAGAAAATAATCCTCAAGTTACCCTTAAATAAAAAAACTGCCTCAGCCACCTTGTTCACAGCTGGAGTCTAAAATATCTTCTGATTCATATATATGCTAATTGCATCTTTTTCTTCACAAATGTCGACCGGTAAATTCTTTCACGCCGGTGTGCGAAAATGAAATTATAAAGCGTCTTAGTGTCCAATGGGTCGGCTGATGAATCCTTGCTTGTGAAAAAGTGTTCATTAACTTGTCTTGCAAACGCATGAAACAACTATTGAGGCATTAAACCTCTATTCAGCTCGAAGCCAGCGGGCTACCTCGCATTGTAAATTCAATATCAACCTAAATCTCGCACAAACAAAAGCTGTGACCGAGGGGTGGCATTCCGCTGACGTTGGTGATCAACTGGGAGAGATGAGGTGAGATTCCTTAATTGTCAAAGTTAGAAAGAAAAGCTGTGCACCTATCAGCCCCTCTGGAGCCTTTTGTTACACACCTGAACAGAAGCCCTCTCCGGCTACAATTAGGAGACAGGCCCGGCTTTGTTTGAAATGGAATGCACCCGACCCCGTATTTTAATTGGGAAAAAATTAACAATTATGTATATGTTTTGATCTTATCTGGCATACTTTCGGCAAGCAAAAATGATAAGGCTGGTTATCAAAAGGCTGGTTGAAAAGAGTAGCGAATGCAATTATGAGCTGCGTAGAAAGGGTCCAATTTGATAGGGTTTTTCAAAACGTTAATAGCAAGTGACTGCCGACTCATTGTCCCGTTCAGAATTCCTCTGATTGGTTAGGATAATTCTGTACGAAACTTGTGAGATTACTTTTGCTTCATATGCCGTAATGTATTTTCTGCTGAATCCCCTCTAATCTGGAGAAGGAACATAGCAGCATTGTTCTGTGTCCAGACTCCCCCTCTACAGGTGTCCCCCGCGAAATAGCAAGTGTTGTGCGGGGCTTTAATCAAAGAA
Source organism: Lepetodrilus elevatus (assembly GCA_034780755.1). Classification (NCBI taxonomy): domain Eukaryota; kingdom Metazoa; phylum Mollusca; class Gastropoda; order Lepetellida; family Lepetodrilidae; genus Lepetodrilus; species Lepetodrilus elevatus. Next base: position 26,739 of record JAVCKZ010074941.1, read on the forward strand.
ATGTGTTAAAGAGACAATGTCCGCCTTTTTGTGGTGAAGTGGGGTGGTGAGATGGACAGTGGGGGATTGGGGTTGAGAGAGCAAATGTTATTTGATACAAACATGGGCTAACATACATCTGATTATCAACAATAGTGAAGTAGCAATGGAATGAGTGTGATAAATTGAAATTGAAATTGAGAATGAGTGAGGATAACAGGGATTTAAAATAAGTCTCTCTCTCTCTTCTCTCTCTCTCTCTCTCTCTGAGAATGAGTGAGGATAACAGGGATTTAAAATAAGTCTCTCTCTCTCTTCTCTCTCTCTCTCTCTCTCTCTCTCTCTCCGTCTCTTTTGATAGTGATTGAGTGAGTGGATGACAAGAGAAGGTATAATTTAGTTTTGAGAATATTTCACCCATTTCCCAACCAAGAGTAAAATACTACCGGTAATAACAATTGCTGTTTTCCCTTCAGTTTTCAGCTTTGTTTCAGTCACCAATGGTGTTCAAATGTCCTAGCACAGTACAGAGACTTCAACCTATGACCCATCCATCCTTTCACAATCTATATTCAATTCCACAGAATTCCCACTATTTCATTACCTGTTGAATACAAAAGCTACATTCAAACTAATATTAATAACATCGGATTTGACCTGCTTACTCGAAACACGTGAACTGTAACCGACCATGTAGCAATCAAAACACTATACCCATATCAGGCCTCAATATCTCTAAATTACCTGGAGAGAAAAAGCCAGGACCATAATTAAGTGCAATTATATCTTAAATCTTTCAAGATAATGGGGTCAATAATAACTTGCACAAACAATTCATGTACAGTAATACCATCATAATTACGGCCCCATAATAACTGTTATACATCAAACAGGATTACCTGCTACTGTTGGGCGTCTACAGGTACGCACTATATATTATAAATACCCTGTTGTAGTGTTCCCCACATCGACACACCTCTATATTAGATATACCTATCCACGTACGCGGTATAGCGAAACAGCTACACACTATCATTTGAATTAAATGGATGAGATCACATAATGAGATCTACAGAAAGTAGAACATCCCGACAACACGGGGAAAACAAGATTAATGGGTATATAGCTGCAAGTGATTACAACCAGCCAGATCGAGAACACTGAAACTAGATTAGAAGAAAATTTCCATTTTTCTAATCCAAACAGTACTTGTGCCGATTCTTTCATATGCAACTGTTGAAACGCCACCCATTCTACCTTGAGGCTGGGTGTGCAGATCTGAATGAAAAAGATCAAATGAGAAGATTTTTTTTCCCGTCTCCACAAACAAAGTCGCAGGTGTGAATCTGTGAAGAGAGTTATGAATAACTCATCAGTGGGCTGGATAAAGGAGGACATATCATGACTTCACAGTAAACATCACAAAGACTTGTTCTCTTGTTTACAGAATACACAGAATCAAATTTTGCACTCTGCTGATTCCAAATGGACCTCATTTTCGCCAGAGTATCCTCATAAAGGATCGTATGTACGCCAATATGACCGAGAACCTACCAACATTCTCTCCTTCGTTACATGTTCAAAATTACATTGCATACTAAGTTGATGTTAATTTGTATCTTCGCTTGTGCTTCACAATTTCTGATAAGGGTATACAGCCCATTCACAAGTTTCGTATTCAACATATTATGAATATCTGTTGACAATGACTGTATGACACCATCCTGAAAAGTGCATTTGTACTTTTTCTTCCTTTTCACCGATGTGCATCCATGTAGCATTCATAAACCATGATTTAAAGGGATCAGAAACATATATAATGCAGCACGTCTCCCAAGTAAACCCTCAGGGAGCTTGACAAAGGATGTATTCGATGTCAATAACTTTCACTCTAGGTAAACTCAAATTTAATAAAGATAGTGCTGAGCAGTTTAAACTGTTATTCATATGCTTGATTGAACGCGATACAGAAAAAAAAGGAAAATAATTGTGTACTTTTCTTTCTGAAATGTTATGTGTTAGGTGATATGTTCAAGCAAAACAAAGTAATTTCGTACGGTATCCAGATATTCTAGTAAAGATCAGTGATGGAACTGTTCATATGTTGTACCAATGATGTAATAGTACTAATACTGGTACAACATCCCTATTCCAGACTCGGTTTTCAGACTGTATTTAACTGGAGGAAATGCAACATACATAATAGACAGAGGGAACAATGATTCAAATGTCATCGCTTCGTTAAATAAAAAACTACATCAATTTGTAATTGTCATGACAAAATAATACCTACATCACTGAGGAAAAGGTCTAAATTGACAATGGTTCAACCATTATGAAATTAACACTTTTTATAGATAGGCTTAGCCTTGGGAAAAGCTAGCTATGTATATCGTGTGGATACTTGTGTATACTTGTGGTCACAACACATGACAGTGTCACATAAGTATAGCAGATAAACACTGCAGTAATTGTAATGTAGTGATTTCAACTTTTCATATTAAATAGCAAATGTTAATGAATTCATAAAGGTTGCAATTAATTGTACCACTTGTATATTCAGTGGAAGAGAATCTGCATAGATTGAGCTGTGGATTTACCACAGTATATCAGGTGGGGTCTCTTCTCTGGACCTGGACCCAGACTTGTAGTCTATTCCACGGACCCGGACCCAATTCCTGACAATCCGATTGGCTCACATGGTTAGGGTGAGGAATATATTTCATATATATTTTGGGTCACATGAGCCAATCAGATTGCCGGAAATTGGGTCCGGGTCCATTGAATAGCTCGCAAGTCCATGGAATAGATCTCAGCAGTATGTCAGTAGTATCATGGGCAATCTTCTCGGTCATATATGTTATTGTTTCACAAAACTTTCTTATCTACTACCATAGCGCTCACGTAGTATTCTCTTATACATGGGGCTCATGCATGTACGATGGCGCTATGGTCTCATAGTGGGTAAGAGAGCTTAAAAAAACAATACTCTCTGAGTGAATGAATGAATATGGAGTTTAACATCGCTGCAGGAAATTTTCACTCATTTTGCAACAACAATACTAGATGATCACTGACAAAAGTTAAATTTGGAACATCGAGGTTAATAATGCTAATAGTTTGATAGCCTAATCACTGCACTTTTCATTATACAGAATGCTCAAATCTAGGATTTACCCAGACATGCACAAATATTCACATATTACATTTTGATCAAATTTACATATGAATGCCATGTTTTTATTTGATATATTTATTACTTTTTGCCAATTAACTATAGTACGTGTTCTAGGCTCTATATCATTAATATTCTACCTCATAATATAACTTATAATCCTCACTAAGGAATGCGATTGCTAGGAATCTTAAATTACTAACCATACTTATCTGCACAACACTTATGTCCATATTTACACTGAGGGGAATACTGATTTACATATTCATGTTCAGGGTACCTCTATTCAAAGTGAAGACCCTGTTGTAGTATAAAGTATAAGTGACACACAGCCTGATTATTATTGATGGGTTAAGACCTATTGTACACCTATCAATCTGAAGTGCAACAACAGTATCTACAGTGTTGACAAATTATATTGTATATCGGTGTACATGGTAGGGGCTGGTAGGATTTAAAATTAAAACCAATAAGTCGCGAATTAACGAAGTACTGCCATGATAGCAGGCTTTAGTACACATGAACATACACGGAACATTTGTGTTTAGGTACATTAATATCACTTTCAAAAACATACAGGGTGATAAAGAAAATATTCATTTACTTTTTTTTAATGAAAATTTATGGAAACTGTGTGAGGTTGGGGGCGAGGGGGAATTTTTTATTTTAAAAACCCCAAACAACAGCATGATTAATCATGAATAATCTTCCTGCCAAAATAGCTGCTTAGACTTTCAGCATTAGGTGCAAAAAGGTTGGCACCAGTTAGAAAATATACATCAAAGGCAATACAGTCATTATAATAGGACACAAACTTTGTCAATTGCTTTGGATGAGAAAAAGAAATGGAGAAAATAAAAATTAAAAGAACACATATAAAAAATACCAATGCAAAATCCAGCGGTAGACCTAGATACATAATTGTCATATTTAGACACAACATTTAGCGATAAAAGAGTTTAGTAAGTTTTCGCCTTCCTTCGTGACCTGTATTGATTAAATATGAGTTGGACTGAATTACCTACCCTTGCATCAATATAGTACAAGTAGTAGGCCAAGTTGACAGTTATGGCTCATATGTAGATTCATTTTCTTTTTATTGATCGGCAATGAATAGAAAGACATTACACAAGCAGAAAAGAAAAAAAAGAAAGAAGAGCTGATTCACCTATCAACGTGGAGAAAAATCTAAATGCATTCTAAAATTATGATTAAAAATCACAAGTGTCGAGGAATGACCAGTAAATACGGATGTTCAGACCAGATCCCAATTTTGCAAAATATAAAAATATTTCATTGGATGTAATTGGAGATATTTTAAGATAGTTACATCAAAAGGCATTAAAAACAAATGTCAAATATATAATAGAAATATTTGCAAGCATTCTGTGCTATATGTATGCAATTTTGAAATATAAACTCATAAATGTATGATGACTATATCAGCTTTTGTTGAGACTAGCTGAAATATAATGCATTCTTTCTGTAAAAAGTACTTTAGAGAAAACCAAGAATACATAAATTGACTTCACATTCAAATAGATGGCATAATAAGCTGTTAGTCAAATTTATGAATATGTTTGATTTAATTTGTTTCCCCCAGACATCCTCCTCCATACCACACAATACTTAACTCAAACAGCATATGTGAAAACACAAGTTAAAATCTGACAGTAGATAAATAAATAATTCTCGGCTAGATGATCGACAAAACAACAAAATATTGCCGAAATTAGTCCAACGGCGCCCGCCAATGATGTCAGAGTACGCTATATATTTTTCTCGTGATCATAAACAATGGTTGAGAATTACTAAAATATCACGCCATGTAATGCAAGTGCCTCTAAATCTGGAAGAACTCAGGTCTTTTAATCTTCTGATATGGAGACCATGTTGTGCAGAGAGCAGGAAGGCAGTATTTGTACAAGTTGATTATTGACATTATTGTGCTGGTCAGCTTTAATTCACTTCATATGTCCATGTGTTACCAGGCCTTCTCTCTGCCAGCGCTCTTAACACAGTCCACATACCTCCTCCAGAACAAAAGACTCGCACAGCTGAAAGGGATATTCCTGTTAATGAGGTGACCAATAATATGCATACATGTTTTAATCAAATTGAGGCTTTCCTTTCGGTATTTTTCATTCATCTATAGATGGAGATACATGGTGTTTTTAAAAAAAGGAAAAAAAAGGAAAGAAAATAAGGTGTTTTAATCAACAGGATCATAAAAACATAAAGTTTTAATTGGGGTCCATATTTATACTGCAAACATTGTCTGTGTTGTCTTACTTTTTAATCAAGGGAATACTTTGCAAAGTAAAATAAAAAAGAATCTAATTTTCAGTTATTAGTAGTCAGGATAGTGAGAAGCAAATTTGTAGTGATAAAAATGAGACAATGAAAATGTCAGAAGTGGGTCTTGAAGATAGTTGCATAAAATGGAATCAGCCTTACATTTACATTTCGTAAGGGAGTCATTCGGTTGGGATTTCTTCTTGAACAAATAGTTCAGTTTATATCTTTGTATACCAATATGCTTCATGTCCCAGTATAACCCAAGTAGATGGAGAGTGGTGGGGAGTAGTGGAGGTGGGGTGTAGTGGAGGTGGGGTGTATTGGAGGTGGGGAGTAGTGGAGGTGGGGTGTAGTAGGGTGTGGTTTTCCCACAGCTATGTCATGGCAATCTGTTCATGCGGGATGAGGGTCTACAACAATTACACGTCAAGGAACGATCCACAAGCCATCTCTGTTGCAGGTATACCAGGGATGATGAATGCACACTGTGTATATAGAAACTGCATCCCAATATTCACCGCATGTGGTCTCTACCGGGAGAAGACATTTGGCTCTTGGACTCGATTCAAACTCCAACTTTCATGTCTTGTATCTATAGTTCAGCACGCTATCAACTGCTCTATTTTGCCCATTAGGTATGTGTGCAATGTAAATATACGGGGAATAATCAGTGATAAAAGTACTTGGGAATTGTCAATTTGGACAAAAGTCAGATAGATGTATTATGAAGATGGAAGAATAGCACAGGATAACTTATGGAGGAATTCTGCCGCCATACAAGCACCGATAGCTTTTACTCTTTGGATGTTTGTTACCTTCTTTTACTCTATTGTTATTCTAAGAACTAGATGGATTTCTCGTATGTTGATCTTGTTATCATGGCAAATATTTCCTGAAAATGAGCACAAACCGCCTCGCAATAATTACTTTCAGAGTAATATTTAATAATCCTTTTCATCTTAAAAAACATTACATGTTCAAAGCGAAACACGAGATTATGATATATTTCCTCATAATAACACAAACTGCCAAATTGTCATTATACATTCTCATAAAACTTTCGACTTTCTGGGATACAATGACAGGTATTGAGAGCTCATTGCGTCGACCACATGGTAGGTTTTAACACTGAGTTGAATACCACTCTATACTGTTTTTAAATGGATTAAAGCATTGAAACGAGGACCAGCAATAATAAGCAAGGGTTGCAACACCTTCACTGTGAGGCCACTCGCTGCCTGCCACACACACAATGCACCAAAGATATTTTCTTTCCGAGGCCATGATGCTTTTGAACCCCGACATATGCACTGCAATATGCAAATGTCTGCCATCTGTGCGATTGAGCAACAAGCCATTTCTTGACATTCTGATGCCTGGCTTTTGAAACCTACCCGATATATAAAAAATACAACTTAAGACTATTGGTTGGGATTGGCTTTCATAAGAGCTGCAACATTTTCTCTCAACTGTAGTAAATGGATTACATATGCAGGTTTTGTCTTAAAGTGTGTACAGCGATAAATAATTAACAACTATAAAAAGAAAGAAAAAGACAAATCTAAATACGATTCCAGAGTTTGAAATGGATGAAGGTACATAAATACATGCAAGCATAAAATTGCCATAAAAATATAAAGTATATCTGCGCAATGTATTAAAACTTACAACTGAACTGGTTATGACATCTTTATGGAATAGATGTTAAACTGTTGCAGGAATCCATCTGCAAGGGACTCGTCGCAAATGGGTGAAAGACTCCCATAGCGATGTTAAACTCTATAATCACTGATTCACTGCAAGGGATATAACTGTGGAACGGTCAGAGGGGAGATAAGTTGGAACGGTCAGAGGGGAGATAAGTCATTGAGAAATGTCATGATACCAGAACAAGATTATTTCTAGCAAATCTATGATATAAAAGCATATAGATATACATATATACAGAACTACCCAAAACCTTCGGTCTGTACACAGAAATTAAACATTGAGTAACGTAGGACCAAAATAGCAAATCTAAATTGATTTTCGGCAAGCAAACATTGAAATAATTAAGAACCTAGACGACTACTTTTAATCACAATAATGACTGCAGAAAGTGTGAAATCAGCAATATAGAAGATAGCAAGAAAGAATAGCTGTTAAATGAGTTGATTGGCCAAGATTTTATGTGACACCGACATGTTATGGATATAAATTAGGATCACTTCTATGGGCAGCTGCTTATTTTATGATTTCAATCTGTTGAGTAAACAAAGTTGCACATAAGAGTTTCCAGCTTCTAGTATTACACTAACAGTCCCGTCCTCATCTCCTCGGCTGTAACCAGCAAAGAATGAATACGTTATGGCAATTTTTATGATTGAAACGAGGAGCTTGTTCCTTGCAAATTACCTTGATGGAACTAGCAGCTGAGTATGGGTTATTTAAAACATTTTAACACAATTCTTCATTTACAGTTGTCTTTAAAAAAAAGAATCTTTATGGTCTGAAGTGCCTCTGTAAACATTGTTCCCGCTACTTGGTGGCCTGTTGGTCTCTACCTGGTCTTCTTCGTAACCTCGGGGGACGGGTCTTTTTCAACCCTCCCATGCTTGTTTGCTCATCTTAAATTTCAGTTAAACCTACAGGCAGTTGTCAAGCTAATATCATATTCTCTGTTTTCTCATTGTACGACCAGACACAGTATAATTACACACAGATCCATTAAGGGGTCCTTCTACCATGTACACATTGAATGCAATAAATTGGGTCAACTGGTAAGCTGGCCTGACCCCATGCGACCCCAAAGATAATTACCTTCGTATGCGGGGAAGGTGATTAGACCAATCAAAACAGGTGTGTCTACCTATTGACAAGGCAGTGACATTGGAGAAACGCACAGGTATGCATTAGCATAGGGGTCCCTATAGATATATGACTTGCTGTGAAAGAATGTGCTGCCGCTAATTAGGAGAAGAAGTGGTGTGTAGGGGGTCTGGGCAAACACTCCACATATTTTTTTAAGAAGGAAAACTTGGAGATTTATCTCATGGGGGATATACTGGGTCCATTGTTCTCTCCATTAAACTTTCGACAAGGTACGAGATGTATGATATGTCCATATATAGGAGTAAATACAAATGGCGGTTAAAAGTACACCAAGTCGATTAAACATAAAATGACAATTTGGTTTTAAAAATTAAGATCCAATTACAAAAACATTCTTTACATTCATGAAGGCAAATTATAACCCTTTTATAAATATCATGTGTCACAATTAAATTACATGTTAAAAAGCTTAAATCTTCTATCCCTGCATCTTCTACCTAATGATGATCATACAGAATATTTATGCCAAGATGAAAAAGGGACTTTAAAACTAAATACCAATATAAAAGCACTTAGTACAAAGGTCTCTATTCTTCAGTTTTAATGAACACTAATTTAGCATTCCTCCGTGGGCACCCCAGCCCCTATAAGCACCCTGTAGCTGTGCCCCTTCCATCCCTATTGGACAGATAAGACATCCAACTGTGGTACAGCCTTCATTTTCACTGCTATTTAATCATACCACACTGGGAACTTCAAAACAGTGCAGACATCATAAAACCTACTGGTCCCATAAACACAACTATTTAAATGATATGTATGGTAATATACGATCATTATTGCCACTTGCCACTTGCCCCGAATCAGAAAACGAGGTAAGACCATGGCCTCTGTCTCATTCCCACAAAAGAGAATTAGGTAATTACAGCTTACATAATCCTCGGGATCTACTGTAGACGGCCCAGTGCAAGACGCAGACCAAAAAGAAATGTGCCAATCCTAATATAGAGAATTTGCTATCACATTAAATTCACATTTATGAGATAGAAGAATTAAACAGACAAGTTAGTTGAACACCAGAGTGACAATTTTAAGGTTCACCTACTTCTCAAGGTAGACAAATCATGACGAGATTTACAGGACATTTCTAATCGTAAAATTAATAGACTGTTGAACTGAATTCCTTCATAACTGAAAACTATTTATTGCAAATCATGAACGTTTAATGAGGATAAAACTTTAAAGAGTTTAATAAATTACTTGTTGGCATTCAAGTTTGAATTGTCAGAATTTTCCAATTGTATTATATGTACATTCCGAGTATGAAAAACTAGACTTACAGGACATATTTTAATCATAAACATAATACATTTGAAAAGCAAATTCCTTGAGAACTGTCAGTATTTTCCAATGGTGTTATATGCACATTATGAGCATTGAAATTCTTTATGGCAAATAATAAGAACTAAGATGTACCTGAAATACCCAAATATACAAAGGACGACTTATATTAGTTCCAATGACAGTGAAAGCCGCCAAACATCAGGCAGTAATTAAGACCTACATAAAGGAAACCGCGCAGAGATTGGTGCGATGGTCGGCAGATTAGCACTAAAGCAAATATCAAGCGGGGCGAGCAATGCACAGGTGGAAATACCTAGATATTAAGGTCTAATTTCGATATGAAAATAGTTAATCTAGCCTTCCCCTCTTAGACCCTCATCTGCGCAGCGCTATTTAGAGACTCTGGTGTTAATTATTCCGGTAGATCCACTTTGGTGGTCTACATGTATAACCTATCACATCTGGACTACTAATTATAAGATTAGACCCTCTGGCCAAATCGTTCAAAGAACTACGACACGTTAACTAATACATTGTAAGGCGGTACACCTCGCTCCCAGATCTGGAGAATTTCCTGTAACGCTACGACCAGTGCAAGAAGGTAGTCCGTGTGGTAATTAGTTTGAAAAATTATATCTTCGAGAAGACGTGGACCGATCTAGGTTATGATATATGAATGTTATGAACGTTTCAGGATGAAGTCCCTTGGCACTGGGTCATTAGTGCTAGGCTGGCATTGTGCTGTACAGGTTGTAATCCACTGAAACTATTCCCAAACTTCATTTTCTCATAAGACTGACAGTGAAAACGAGAGTGCTTTTTCTTTCAATTGACAAATTATTCTTTTATGATTGCGTGAGAAAGAGAGCTGCAATGGTGAAAGATTGACAACATAATTTGTATATACTTCTGAAAGGCAATATAACGAGACTCGAGTACAACACCTACACTGATTTAGTACATTATGCATGCATCGCACATTCGTACATTGTTGGGAGAAATATTAATTGAATGTGGGTTGTAATAACTGTATAGTTTAGAAATTACTCATTAGCATTTCAATTGATCGCCGATATTAATATGGTTTAGTGTGGGTTTTATTGGTTAGTTGCAATGCATTCAGGAAGCATAATATCACAGGGCACACACACATATTGTAAACCAGGACAAAGTCATGGATGAACCAACCTAATCTCGAGATAATTAATAATCAGGTCGGTATACAGGTACAAATGTAACCAAGTTTTCAAAAAACATTATCAAGCTGTTTCATTTAAATTAAAAATGGTAATAACAAAATATATAATGAAGCATGAATTACTGTATTGTAATATTAATGAACATGATAACGGCTTGCTGTTATATTTTAGAAACATGTAAGCCACTAGATCCACAACTGTATAAAAACACAACAGTTTTAATATGTCATTAATAATATTTAATAAAATATTTTCAAGTACACTGATTAGTGAATAATATTCACATGCAATTGTGCCAATGTGTTTGGGCTTCAGTGGGTTTAGGTTAATTAAATGTATGTTTTGTGTACAGAAAAAAAGCATGTTTTAAAACATAAATATTGCATGCATATAAAGGATCAGAATAATTGACAAATTGAAACCACACCAGAGAAGATAGACAAGTAAAAAATCCTGAAATGGTACATGTACCTATGAAAAAAAATAGGTGTTGATAAATTCGCTGGTGACAAATTCAATGAAGACCACCAGAGAAGTATACCCATCAAATAATAACTTCCACAATAGAGACAATTTTAGACAATATTTTTGAAAGACCAAATGAAAAAAGGAAAAAGAAATAAAGGCAGCCATCAGGATCAAAAGGATTTGCAAATTCACAAAGGAATACAAACCAATGCATTTTCTTTCTTTTTACCATCCAGGTTATGAAAGAATTCCTTGGAGGTAGCACACTCATCATCTCAGAAAGGTGTCAAAAGACTAAAAGCACATTAATTAACACTGGGATCACAGTCAGCCAATGACTTGCCAGTGGGAGATATGGAGGTCATATACACAGTGTGATGATAATCTCAAATATGAATTTTCAAACTATAACTACTACAAGCTGTAGCTAGCAGCGAGATATGGAGGTCATATACATGTAGGATGATGATAATCTCAAATATGAATTTTCAAACTTTATAACTACTACAAGCTGCAGCTATCAGGAAGATATGGAGGTCATATGCACAGGGTGATGATAATCTCATTCTTAATGAATTTTCAAACCATAACTACAACAAGCTGCACCTAGCAGATAGCATCAAACCAGCCCTGACACTAGGTGTCTAAAAATCTTGTTTTATACCAGATGCCGGAATACATAAAAACATGGAATGTTTTAAAGACGTGGCATGACCTTTTCTCTATTGTGAAGAACAATACAGCACAACGACAAAATAATATCGTGTAATTGATCAAAGTATATTCCACATGAGGAACGAAATAAATACTGGTTAATACGTAGATCCATACAAGAATTTCCAATAAGAAAAAGCACTGCAGTTCAAACACTTAAAATTTTCAATCATTCTAAAGAACATTACACTCTAAAAATATCAACAATCCATTTTGTCTAAAATGGGACTTCTCTAATAACCTTCAGCGAGACAAGGTTATTGATTGTGCCACCAAGACGAGGGCATGATCAGTCATATTTAATAAAGTTTGAAGGTCTGTCACGAAGACTATTTGTTGATTTTGCTGCAAACTACGAATGTGTTTATTGTGTTTTGATCAGGATGACTGTGCCTCAACATTTCGTGTCAAAGTTCAGAAAATATCTCGTGCAATCTGTGGAAAAAAAAGTAATCGCCTTTTTTTAAAATCTTGTTCAAATTAATTGGCACTGCTGCAAGAGTAGGAAGAACAAATATAGATATTTCTTTAAAGATATATTATCAAGGTGTACTAGTACAAACTTTATGCTAATGTCTACTATTTATAAAAATAATTGATTAATAAAAAAATATCATGAGAAATGTAGCTGATGTAGCATGTTCGTAATGATAGTACAGTTCCATGACCTCATCGTTGTCGATTCATCATGGTGTCCATATCATAGCTACGTTTAAAACACATCCAAATCCATTTGGTCAAATAGCATAGTACAAAATCTCTTCTAGGTACACGTAAACATTTCCATATTGGAAAACAGTTCTATATATATGGAAAAGAATTGTGTGCATACATTAACATAATACACCCATATATGCACAAGCCATGGTCTGTATATAGGTCTCAATGTACAATAAAGTTGTTGTGGGTTATCCTCCCCCAATAAGCAGATGACCACTGCAATGTGTATGTTACATACATTACACATTTATCACCCATTGTTTACATCCCCCAGCCATGGTCGGTAGGTCTCAATGTACAATAAAGGTGTTGTGGGTTACCCTCCTACAATAAGCAGATAACCAATTCAATCATTAGAAATCTGGAACCTCCCACACAATAGACCCAAGAACATCTGTGGACAGCCCAAATGAAGCAGTTCTCAATCAAGCATGATCAATGTCCCTGTACTGCCGATGACAACAGAAATTTACATTTGACGTATATACTGGGAAAATACACTGTCACGAATGCGATAGGCGTACGGATAAATGTGGAACATGTACTTTAGCATCATTACCCATGCAATTAGAATCAACAAATCGATAATCCTACGGACTAATTTTCTGATGATAAATACCTGTCAGTTATATTTTCAGTGGAACAATATCGACTGAAAATCAAATACTGTTAATGACCATCATTGATCGGTGATTAATCACTTTAGACTATGCCTTCAGCACAATGATGCTTATTAAACTTTCTTGACCCGAAACGCCACGATCCTTGAGAAAGAATAATCTGTGTGGCGAATACCAGAATTTTACGAGTTGCTAATTGCTGGAATGGTTTCTCAAGTAACTTAATGAGCTCCGAGGTCAAGAGTCTTGACCGGGGTCAACGATACAATGGAAATAAATGGAAATAAACACAAAAATTGAAACGAATCTATGCAATCAGGATTTATTTGCTTCCAATGGTAACTCAAATGTTAAAAAGTCAATAAAATAATTATTTAATATCACAAAACGTGTAAAATAAAACAAAACTGAAAAGAATTAATGAAAACACATATGGTAGTCATAAATAATAAAAAACATTAAAATTATTAAAGAATATGTGTAAATGTTAGAAATCTATAAAAGTTGTATACATCTACAAATATAATAGAAGTCTATATTCATTAAGTTGGTGATTTATTGGTTTCTTAAGCAATTCAGTAACACAATTCATTTCTTAGCTCTCACACACTTTCGTTAGCAATTCTAATACTTGCTCATTAGGCTGCAAGTGAACAATAACTATCTCATTGATGAATTCTAGCGTGAATTTATATAGTTTCCCTAAATGCACATCTCCTGTGCTAATGATTGCTAGGAACAAGAAAATCTCATTAACATTGATATTCTGTCATGAACGTACATTAAAAAGAAAGTAATTAAATAATTTCTCTTGCGACTATGGACCGAATTTTTGATAATGATTTATCCGATGATAAATGTAATATTTCAAACCTTTCTATTGCTTAATGGAAAATCCAAGTGTACCCACACACATTCATAGCTAGAATTCAAAGGCATTTTTTTGAGTTACATAGCATTGCTGTTCGGAGGGTAGGAAATGGATCAATGGCGACGTAGATTAATATGTTGGATAAAATAAGAAAATCTACAACTTTTGACAAATTAGAAACAATATTTAACCAACTTCATCACCAAATTTTTGTCAGCAGCTTTCGGCCTCCTCATTTCACAGTGGTGATTACAGGAGCTCTCGATGACATAAAATAATCATTATCGCATGATGTACGATCCGATCTGACCCCGAAGTGACCTTGCTGGAATTAATGTCACCAGATCCTAGTTACAAAAATATTTGTTTACTGCAGATTTCTCAATTTCGGTCTGAATGGCAGTTCTTATAGACAAAACGCAACCGGACAAAGCCAGACACAAAGCTCCGAGTGCTCATTAATACTGCGCCGGCTCCCGAGTTCATACATATGAATTCCTCCACTCTGACGCAATTGCCCAAGTACTACCATTAGAACGATTGGGGAGATCTGATTAATCGCAGAAAATTTTGCCACACATACGGGTTTGGAGTAACCAAATTTGACAAGCTGGGTCATTATCCCCTCACGTGATGAATAATTTGAGGTCCTGGGTAAGGCCTGTTCACTTTCATTACGCAGATGGAATATTAAATTCATCTATATCAGAGGTCGTTCCTCATTTGCTGGGCCAAAATAGAAAGGCTCTTTCTATAGCCTGAGGGCAGATGGGGAAGACTAGGTCCATAACTCTCGAAACAAACTGACTCATTTAATGTAATAATATGGCTGCTTCGTTTGGTCGACCTTTCGGACTTGGGTGATGTCTTTTCGGCATATGAATAGAGCCAATTAATGTTCTTATAGGTTCGGGGCAAATAATTGCCTTGGCATGATCTTATAGAGTCTTAGGTCCTTCAAACGGACTAAAGATTGCCCCACAGATGACCCTCAATGACCCTCCATAACATTTCATCCTGCGCGTGATGAAATATAGATAATTATTAGGCTGTACGTCCAAACCTAAGTAACTCAATGAGGACGGACAAGCCAGCGAGAAGGGACACCATTTCCATAGGACAAATCAATGCAACGTCTAACTAATCTCTGCTTGTCATTTTCAGAGAGAAAAATTAGTCTAGGTGTCAGCATTGAAAACGAAGGAATTATACGTTTTGTGGCTGAAAAGAGTACTAGAATGCATGGCCTTCTGGATCACACAAGAAGTGATTACACTTTGGGCCACGCTCGTCAAGACATTCATCGATCGCCATCATCTATGGAAAATTACTGGTTTCTTTTGCTATATACCTAGTGCAGAATTACATTGCTTTAATTTCTTGAAAACAAAATGAACATGCGATCGATGGATCTGTATAAAGCAGTTGAAAACAAAAAGAAGACCAAATAAAAAATACACTGACAAATGAAAAACATCAGCTTTATAAATGGATTAAATAAATAATTAATATTAATGTATGCCAGTACACAGTTTTATATTCGAATTTATATCTATTTTGAATGCAAAGTATACTGCCGGTATGTGAATACATGCATGATCAACTTAACCTAATTTAGGATAACATTCACATTTACATAATAATCACTTCATTGAAAGCACTTGATTTCAAAATGTTTGCATTTGATTTGTAGTTCTTCAAAATTTCAATAGTCACACAAAATCTACTAAATAAATACACAAAAAGAAAGTTCTGGTTGCATGATGAGAAAAAAACAGAATTAAATGCGTCATTGTCAATATTAAGCCTATCGCTAAATGGTCAAATTCCTTGCTTGTAATGGAGTTAGTTTCATGATTGCTTCATTCTTATCATGACTTGTCATCATTACTGGCATAAGAAACCTGTACAACCTGCAACACATTGCATTGCAGTAAACCTGAAAGCATTGGCTGGTACAGACAAACCAAGCATACTCAGCCATCATATCCTACACTAATTATACTAGACTTAGAAAGTGTAGACAGTGATGCCGGTCCCTAGGGCAGGGTTTGTACT
This sequence comes from Lepetodrilus elevatus, assembly GCA_034780755.1. Lineage (NCBI taxonomy): Eukaryota > Metazoa > Mollusca > Gastropoda > Lepetellida > Lepetodrilidae > Lepetodrilus > Lepetodrilus elevatus. The sequence goes on from JAVCKZ010074941.1 coordinate 42,996, forward strand.
CAGGAATGCATATATTCAAACACTGGCAATAATACATGTAATTGTAAAATACTCTCCTTTCTTTCAACTCTGTAATTACAATAGTTGATAAAGAGCAATATGAATGCATATCTTTTATTATGCATATTTATTGAAAACTCTGCAACTCCTTTACATCCACGTCAGATTTTTTTATACTCGAGTAATACGGTAATATATAAATATAAAAAATAATAAAAACATGGTTCATAACGCATACTTCCTTATTGGTTGATTATTGTTTCATCAAAATATAATTTATTTCTCCCTCATGCATAAATTCCCCCTTTTGTAATGCATATACCCCATTTAGAAAAAACTCCCGGATCCGCCTATGATTACTCATATATGGACGTCATCACAGATAACACACAGGTGTACCATAACTAGCTTCAACCTCTCTCTCTCTATTGACATAGATCATATTTCCAGCGAGAACCTCCTCCAGGCTATATTTCTCTCTATATCTGTGTCAGCAACACCTTCCAACACGGCAGATCACATTGTACTTTCCTTATAGTTCATCACAATGACTGGTAGTGCAGATATTTCAAAACTTGGAGTAAACAAATGTTCAACTGAGTGTTTACTTTTGCTGGTAAATCATTATTGCTATCTGTGGTCCATGTGCACAAACTCATATCGAGCCTTAAGTGTGGTCATCAAAAATATAAGCTATAGGCCGAAATTAAAAATGGAACGATGGAACTTCGGGGAAATAAAGAAATAAACACAAATTATGTAATCAAACAGTTCATATTTATCTGTTTTTTTTTTTTTTTATGTGAAAAAGTGTACAAGACAAATTGGCACCAAGTCAACCATAGGCTAACTTCTCCTTGTAGAAATTGACCAGGTGCCTGGTGAGGTATATACGTGGATTTCGTTGTGCAGTAAAGTTTTGCAAACTGATGCGCTTCTTCTGTGTTAGTGTCAGCCGGTATGTTAATTACATTAACCTCTGTGTATCCACCTTGCCACAAGTAATGTTGTTATTTATTCCTGCGATATCATACCATGTGGGTAAGCTATATGTGTAAACATGTGTAATTCATCAACCTAATTGCAACCGTTTTCTATCTGTAAGGTTGTCTTCATTAATTTCATTAACTGGAAAGAAAAAAGTAGTTGCCTGATATAGGACACACACACTCTCCACTGATGAAAATAGATTTAGGCAGGAACTAACTAAACATGCATTTCTAAGGTTAAAGGAAGAAAAGATAAGATACAGATAATAAGGCATATTCCTTGTGTACCATAATACTATTAATAGACATATTCCATGGACATATTCCCTGAATACCATAATAGACACAGTATTTCCTGTATACAGTGCTCCCTTAAAATGGGGTCCACGTTGGACCCCGCATTGTATCCGAATCCGCGGTGCATTGAAGGGCGCTATATCGAGTGAGCACTGTCCTATACTAGACATATTCCCTGTGGACACATTTCCTGTATATCATAATAGACATATGTCCTGTATACCATATACATATTTCCTGTATACAATGACAAGACATATGTGACCCAGCACAGCAAATTCAGTCACTTGTCCCCAAAAATAATAATTGAGTTATTGTTATAATCAATTTCT
>JAVCKZ010074942.1:0-27069 GCA_034780755.1 Lepetodrilus elevatus
TCTCTCTCTCTCTCTCTCTCTCTCTCTCTCTCTCTCTCTCTCTCTCTCTCTCTCTCTCTCTCTCTCTCTCTTTTTTCGTTTTGTCACTTTTCTGATTCGGAATGCATTCCGAGTGTTCGATTTGTACCAAAGTTAGCATTCTGAATATCTCGAATACATTCAATGCTTTCGATGTTTTTTGTCGAATAGATTTTTCTATTCCAGAATAGCATTCTGCAATAGTATGCATGTGCAAAATGAACAGCCCATCTCTCTCTCTATCTCCCTCTCCTCTCTCTCTCTCTATTCATATTATCACAACATATGAAATAGTGGATACACGTAGTAGTAGAATTATTTGGAGAATAAAAACAACAAAAATTGTTTTTCAATCTACATACCAATTCAAAGCCCATCTACAATAATATAAACAAAATGTTTACATCTACCTCGGAATATACCTGAATTAAGCACCGTCCAGCCCACGACAGGTGAATAATACAGGCATCACATCCACTGACATATCAGGCCACCCTAATTACTGACCGGTAACAAAACCCATACGGTCAAATCTCACAGGATCACCTTTAACTACCTCTCAGTTACTCTGGTCAAGATTTCGGCCCCTGGTCAAGATTTGGGGGCCTATGCCGTTCAGTGTTGTCAGTGTGTGTTGTAGCAGGTCTATGTATCAATTAGCTGCCTAATAATGAGAGCCACTGACCACATGCTGACCAGTTACTGCCCAGGGCCTGGCTCATTAGATTTGGCAAATTACACCATGTAAGTCCAGCCCAGGGCCCTTATAGTCCTCCTTACAGTCAATGGAGCTGTGAGTAGTGGTGTATTTGTAGTGTAGCACTGTGTAGTGTAGTGCTGAGTAGTAGTGTAGTACTGTGTAGTGTAGTGCTGAGTAGTAGTGTAGCACTGTGTAGTGTAGTGCTGAGTAGTAGTGTAGTGCTGTGTAGTGTAGTGCTGAGTAGTAGTGTAGCACTGTGTAGTGTAGTGCTGTGTAGTGTAGTGCTGAGTAGTAGTGTAGTGCTGTGTAGTGTAGCAGTGCAGCATAGTGATGTATAGTGTAGTGATATGTAGCGTAGTGCTGTGTAGTAGTGCAGTATAGTGCTGTAGCGTAGTGATATATAGTGTAGTATAGTGCTGTGTAGTGTAGTGCAGTATAGTGCTATGTAGTACAGTGCTGTGTAGTGCTGTGTAGTGCAGTAGTGCTGTGTAGTGTAGTGCTATGTAGTACAGTGCTATGTAGTGTAGTGTAGTGTAGTGCTGCGTAGTGTAGTGTAGTGCTGTGTAGTATAGTGTAGTGCTGTGTAGTGTAGTGCTGTGTAGTGTAGTGCTATGTAGTGTAGTGCTGCGTAGTGTAGTGTAGTGCTGTGTAGTGTAGTGCTGTGTAGTGTAGTGCTGTGTAGTGTAGTGCTGTGTAGTATAGTGCTGTGTAGTGTATTGCTGTGTAGTGTAGTGTAGTGTAGTGTAGTGTAGTGTAGTGTAGTGTAATGCTGCGTAGTGTAGTGTAGTGCTCTACAGGAACTCTGCAACCATCAGTCAGCAAGAAAGATAAATATACAAATATTCATAAAACTATCAGGACCTACACTCCTGTCCCATCCAGTAGTTTAGTACATTCACAGATGACCGCCGACCCCTACACACGCTGGGAAGGCTCTGAGCAGACGGACCGCCACGCAAAATAGTTTGTCAGACTGTCAGACCATATCTGCAGGTACACTTACCTAAAATCGTCATATCGTCATTCGGAAGAACACCTACAACCTCCTACATCTCTGGGGAGTGGTCAGGACGGATGTCGGGCAGTTATTGAAATTTTACACAGAAATTTTCTTGTCAACATCTTGAGTGACATGCTGACCAGTGGGCAGACGGTCTCGATATGAAGGTCAAGGTCACGTCTGTTTGGGAGGGGATGCAGGTATTCTCTGTGTCCACACACCTCAAAGGTCAAGACAGGTTCAAGAAACAGCCCGTAACCTTATTATAGTATCTATATGGTCTTCACTGGCCTGTGCACTATGCTTGAAAACACCAGTGTGAAACCTGAATGCCCTGATCAGAGATTAACCTTGTATCTGCTGCAGGCAACTGAAGAAGCCCTGCACATCTGTGATCACGACTGGTACCGAGTACGATTTCATGCTCAACTCAAAGTTTTGTTCATAAAATATCATGTAAATTTCGAGTTTGAGCATGAGTGAGCGAATATGGTGTTTAACGTTGCTGCAGGAATTTTTCACCCATTTGCGATTGAAGCTTGAACATGAAATCGTAATCAAAAGTTTAAAGTTTCGTGATCTAGGGCCCAGATCTGACAGACAGGGGTTACGTTAATACACCATCTCCATGTAAATCATATTACACTGTATTCCACCAATATTACAGTATATAGACATCAATGGACCCATCAAAAACAGATTGAACTGCATAACGCTGAACCATCCAGACGCATTTAACATCAATAAATTATCCTTATCCGCCTTTATGGCTGCAATACTTCCACACGCCACTCTAATACTCCTTACACAACTTATTGTATCTGCAATGAGAATTCCTGGCTTTATCTCGCCAGTTGCTTCTGCAATCTCGCCGGGAGATCACGCAACTTTGAAATACGGACTAGATCGTAAATCATTTTGAAATCAAAGAAATTCAAGCATGTCTGGTTGACTGTTGCCACGTCTGATGAGACTGGGGACCTCAGACCTCGAGGTGCGTTTGTGTGTGAAGAGTTACCTCAGATCTCGAGACGTGTGTGAAGAGTTACGTCTCACATCATGACCTTGACCTCCACCAGACAAAGTGCCACTTTTACGCACAAACCCATTCCACGACTTAGGACCATATTTCAAAATCAAGTAATTATTTCCCAATACACATATTTATTTTTATATTTTTTTTATTGGGGTTTAGGTACATGTGCAAATGTACTTGATACAAAAGGAATGGTTGAACGGTGCCAAACGTCAAGGTTTTTCCTCTTATTTTCCAAATAACCCCGTGCCAAGGAATCTCTACAGTTGTCCCCACACCAGGATAACAGGCAATCCTCGCTCATTTTCCCACTTAACACCACCACAAGTTATCTAGTTATTTTCCAATACACCATCACAAGGTAACAACTGTTTACATACCAGCACGGCAACTTATCATTTCCAATACCACCATGAAACTGTAACAATTGTGTTCACACCAGCATAACAAGCTATCTACGTGTATTTTCGTATAGGCGAAATAATAACCCAGCAGTGACATAAAGCAATAAATCGATCAAAAACATTCATTTAACGCCACGACAAGTTCAGTAATTCTCCCATAACACCATGACAAGTTATTTAGTCATTTTCCCATAACACCGCGACAAGGTTATCTACAGTTGGGCATATTTCCCCCCTCATCAAACACAGGTAATTGGCTTAGAACACCGTAGAAAACGTAAACCTGTCTTTTTAGCAGATCGCTAAAGCGGGGGATCTGGCGGTAAACAAAGTGTTCATAAACAATACTGCCGGGGCGAAACACGCCTAAACACATAAACCTGCCAATGTTCTCGGGGTGATATTCTGTTATTCGTTAAACTCTAACTCAAGTAGCCACCATTCATGTTAGAGTGGTCAGCTTCGACAAATCTCTGGAAAAGAGAAAACGTGTGGAAGATAATTCTTCTTTGACAAAGATCCGAAGCCTTCTTTGAGGAGTGAGGCGATACGTGGAACAATTTGTAGTTTTGTCAGGACAATATTGAAATTGATTGTCTTGTTTAGAGAAAATTGTTTTGGCATCATTCCTTGGCATCGACCATGCATAATGACAAAAGTGGTTTCAATCACCTCCAAGGATATATCTCCCATAGAAACAAACTCTAAATGGGATTTCATGGTATATGGTAGATGGAGATTCTGAGGTTATGAAACATTGACAATATAGACACACATTCCACTTAGCATGCACATTTATCCCAAAGAAAATAAAAATATCAAAAAAATAAAAATCTTTTAAAAATTCAAATGAGAAACTACATCTCAAACCTGCCAACTTTTTTTCACGCTGTGCGCCGATTCCGATCTCGAATCGTCCACTGCGCAGACCTCTGACCTTCTCGCTGAAGCTGCGCACCCAGTTGTGTCGGCCGCCGCCGTCGTCGTGGTGATACGACGCATCCTCACCGTAACTGTAGCCGTAATTCTCGTATCCGTCGTTTTTATTCCGCGACCAACAATTGCTGGCCATTTTGGACTTTGCATCAAAATTGTGCCATCCACAAAAAATTGTCACATGTTGATGAATCTGTCTTTAATCACAAAGAGTTTGCGCATCACATCCGTGACCTCATTACCAACGGGAAAATGTAACAGTTTCATAATTTCCAATCAAAATAGTCCACTCCCTTGTAAATATCCGCTCACTTTAAAGAAGTATTCCTCAAAAAGTCATCCTAAAAAGAATCGCAATCAGCACGGTGACAATTTCCCAATTAATGAATGATGGAACCGATTCACTATGAACTTTATGCACCATTCACATGATGCATTATGAATACGATGCACTGTGAACGTGATGCACTGTGCACGCGATGCACCACAAACGTAATGAACCGTAACAGTGTCCACACATAAACGCGACAATCCGACTGTGCAATATCTGTCGATCTGGCGACGTGATGGTGTCTGATAAGTCCACCTGTCGACAGAAATGTTTTTGCTACTTTTCACAGCTTGTAGACACGGATGCAGTGTTGTGGGTACAGGGGCTGTGTTTATCAGCAGGCATGTTTGAACGCTGCACTACTGGGCATCCACAGCTGGTATGGCAGTGCCACCACTGATAAACTGTCTGCTCTACCACAGCGGAGTCTTGGTCGGAATCATCTCCGCCGTAGCCAATAATGTTATCGCTGTCGGAGATAAGACCCGCAGACCTTGTAGTTAATCCACCTGTTGTAGAAATAATACAGCTTTTACATCATTCTAGGTCTTTATCTGATTTTTTTTATGTTCAAATCATGTTTTCTGTTTATGTAATTTTATAGTTTTGTACTATTTTTCGAGGTTTTATCTCATTTTCTATGTTTAAATCATTTTTCTACTTTTCTAGGTTTACCTTATTTTCCAAGTTGAAATCATTTTCTATTTTTGTAATTTTCTATTTTTTATGTACTATTTTTTTTCTTCTAAATTTCCTTCATTTTCTAGGTTTATATGATTTTCTATCTTTCAACTACATTGTATATTTTCAATAGTTGAATCAGTCGTGCAAATTACATTATTAAATTATTATTAATAAAAAATCTAAAGTTCACTCATCTTGTGAATTTATCTCAAATATTTCATTATCAATCCTATGACTTGGATACCATCATATAACTTTCATTAAATTTCCACAACTAATCGCCATGTCATAAAATATCAATATCGTGGATTTAAGGAGATAAGTGTATCAGAGATAATATTTCATTAACGTCTCAAGGTTAATAATCGGCTCGAGTGGTTAGCCCAGGTACGGCTTAAATACCCATCAATCACGACGGCGGAATTTCTCCGTAATCCGCAGATATCCTCTGAGAAGCTCTTGTTCAATGTAAACGTAATAACTATCCGCTGAATTGTTTAACGACAAGGGTCCGATAGCTGTCACTGATGACATCCATTCCTTAATCAGCCCGGCTAAACACCTGATTATCCCGTTAGCGTGTGATTGGTCACTCGACACTCAATTCCAATGACGCTGATTTCTAGATGTTTACACCAACCAAAGCATGATCGGAACAAGTAGCCCCCTTATCCCTATTCAATTCACCCCTTTTTTCTCCCCTATCTCTAAACGTGGATGATGATACCCATATCACACAGGAACAGTGCAAAATCCACGTGGATACGTCCCTCCCCTTTGTGATAATATCCACGCTGAATCTGTTCGCCATCGGATCCACCCCATTGAAGATGCTGCTCTGAAGATAAATACCTAACAACTTATTCCAATAAAAGAAAAATGCTGCGGAATCTTGATTGACAAGGAGATACCCGCGCTGGAGCCTGATCGGGTTTCCACGCACCTGTGTGTAGGAATCTTGTCTTCTTTCATTGACAAACAGTCTTCAGGTTACATCTATTTAGGATCGCTGATGGCAGATTAGGAGAAACTTTCCCCCTCAACACATGGAGCTATTTCCGTCGATTTCCATCACATCTTGCAAAATGCTTATATTCCAAACCGACGTGCACTTGCAAATTTTCATGAAGAAAATCTTTCCATTCAAAGTTTACATATTCCAATTTATATTAACCTTCTTCTATCCACAGGCAATCAAACATGCCCTGCAGCTACTTTAATAATCCAACAGGAAATGAGTTAATCTCTTTCAAGAATATCACAGTTTCTCCCTCGAGCGTTCAGAAAAAATCCACAACAGTGATGCTGTTTACATCAACTTGTCTAACCACTGTGAAATATTCCGAACCATTTGGTCCGTGTAATTGAAGACATTTGCACATGTACACATTAACTCGGTATCAGTACAAACATCGTACATCTGGGAAGTATCCCCGGCCACTCAGACGTCCAATGAGCATACAACTGCCGTCCAAGTCTTGTACGGATATCTATCTACCTGATCCTAGGACTCTCAATCTCTTCCAGCCCGGAAGAACATTTCCCCTCCAATGTCGAGAATTCGCGCGATTTAACGACTTGCTTCTTCATACGTTCGCAATCATACCGAAACCACTTGTAGCATCCCAGAAGTGAATTCCACGAACTTCCAGCACCGATGGTAACGTGTTGCGTCACAAATGTTCCCTGTACGCTAAACGGGCCGCCTTTCACGTGGAATCTACCATGAATGCCAGGCGATCTCCCGTGAGAATCGAACCTGTCAGATGTGTGTATGTAAGAAAGCTAAATGTTTGTACTTTCGGTGCCCTGCTCTCTCTTCCTCTTTCCAGTGCTATAGGACCGAGTGTACGAGCGTATGCCACGGGCTCCTGCCTTGTGTCGTGGCTCCGCCTCTCTCAGAGAAACCCGAGCACCGAGTCCATTAAACTGGCCATTGTTTCATACACGGAAACTCTCACTCTGACCCCACGGTTCTGGTTCCACAATCGTCCGTCACGTCGTAACCCGTATTTGTTCGTCTTGCGACCTTTCCTGGCATTGTTTAGACATAACTTTACACGAATTACCCCGGCTTTGCGTACATCAAAGTGTCCTGAAGGTCTTCGGCTCCAGCTTATGGTGTCCTGCGAGATGGACAAATTGACCCCTCGGTGTCGTAGATCACTCCTATGGGGGGGAGGAGAAGTTGGGATGAGTTTGTCGTAAACCTCGATAATGTTACCTCTTGACGAGGAGACTTCTTCCCAGCTGAAGACACATTGACCTGACGACGTGGAGATCACTATGAAACTTCGGGACTAGTTTGAGACAAATTTGAGACAGGTCCTATAAACCTTCGTAAGGTTACGTCAACAAACACGTCTCCGCGATCATCTGACAAATGACCCACCCGTGGCAGCACGTCATCTCGTAACAACCACGAGCTCGGTAATCTTCTGCCCGATTATGCCGACAGTAATATATTCCTGCGATTGCACAACAGTCTTACTGCGGATATATTGTATATCGTACGTCGTAGATCATCCCGAAGGCTGTGGTCGTGTCTGTGACAGGGTCTTCACCCAAGCATCTGTACCTCGACTGACAAGTTGCAGGCTGGCGACAAATTAACTACCACTTGTCCGTTAGATAAGCGCACATTCCAGTCGGACTGGAGACAAGTTTCCGCTGCGAGTCGGATGTACGATGACTAATTGACCGCTTGTTTTGAAATCGGTTTATACCTGTTATGCAAACTGACAGCCGGTTGTACGAGAGTCCTGATTGGTTAATATGTAACTTCACTACATGTCCAATGTTCCATCCATGTTGGAATGACAAGGAACATATCGTTGCGAGTCATTCATGAATAGATTGGCCATATTTCAGCTCAAGCCGACTCCATCGTCTTTTAAGTAAACATGCTCATTCCAAAATAGACAAACTTGCAATTCTTAACTTGAAAACTTCCATTGAAATAAATTCACTGTTATGACAGTCACTGCAACTAAGGACTTACTAATCCAACTTCTGATGTTGTAAAGAAATCCAATTTTCTCCCTTGTTGAGAAGCAGACGCAGCAATATAAGGAAACAGCTGGTTCTGAATAGGAGACTTAGAAAATGACTGAAGGGGAGGCCAGAAAGTTGATGTATGGTGTCTACTACAAGTACAACATTCCTCAATAACCCAGTGATTCAAAGCAGCAGAGAGCAGACGGTCAGAGAGCAGACGGTCAGAGCTAGTGGTCAGTACTCGTGTCCACTAATGTGTGTAATCAGTCCAACCCAGACAGGTGAAGTGGACCAAACCTCCCCTCTCGTATGCCACTGACCACCACCGGCCACTAAGTGTCCGCTCACTCCGGCCCGATCAAGGGTGTTGCTGGACGTACGGCCATAAACAATTGTCCCCGGCAGTGGTCAGCGATACCGGGAGTCAAGTCCACCACCCTGGTCATTTGCTGGACCACTGACCGGTTCCATTAAAACCACCTGTAGGAGTGTCGCAAATGTTCCGCAAATGTTCCGGTAATGTTCCGGTCCTTGAGAATGGATGATGACAAGCTTCTTCCAATGGTATTAAGGTCATACGTAGGTCGGATTATACATCTCAAGTGGAAATGCCTGATTGAGTTTCTACGAGATTGCATTAATACCCACTCAACGATGTTCTTACGACATAACAAACACATCTTGAAGATCACTTAGTTACTTAGCTTTGTGGTGTTATGCATCTTCAACAAATTAAGTTGAAAGTTGGTATTTATGAAATATTATTGAATGGAGAACATTGCTTACTATATTAACTTAAAAACGAGGTTGATGCAACATTAGTCAGTTTTTCTCTTGCCTGCCATCATGGTTGTTGTGTGTGTTCCTGGTATTGGTTATAGAGTCTGTCTGCTTTTAAGCGTCTGTCTGCTTGTGGAACCTACTACCGGGTAGAATGTTAGAATGTATTCACGAATGACCTACCCAGCTACTGACAATTGAAGTCAGGTTTTGTAGACAAAGAGTAAACTAGGATATTCACAGCAAGAAGCAGACGGTCACAGAATATTTTTATTTTTATTTATTTAAAAAATAAAGTTTAGAATCACTTTCTAGAATATTTTTCACTCACAGAATGAGTAGACGGTCAAAATGCAAATTCAACCAATTAAAGACCATAGAAATCAATTTGAAACCAGAATGACTGGCACTAGGAAATAATGTTGCCACTAACGAGTTCAAAGATGTCAATACAAAAAAGTTTCTTGTATTGATTGGACTACTGTGTTTAGCCCTCACAAAATAATTCAAACTTTACCTTTAACTGCCATTGAGTGGCGGAGACCACTTGGGCTTTACACTCTTTTCTACATACAGTATTTCACGGCAATTGAAAAGTCTACCAGGTCAAAGAAAAAACACTATCCTTTCAAAACCCAAAGATAATTAGTTTTACTTTTTGTCTTTCACAGACCATATTCTCAAACAGATGAGAAGAAACAATCTGTTTTTCAATGGAGGAATGCAAACATATATAAATACCCCTCGGTAGATAACAGGAAGGAAATGTCGGCTGTTTAGCGCAAACCATTCTTCATCTGATATGAAAACCACAAAGAGAGAGGATATATAATTCTGAACGGCAGACATCTTGTTCCAGTCCGTCAGCCCAGATCCGCTGATTTCATTAAACATTCTGATTGGAAACCTGTTCAGCGGACCATGAAGTTCATACCATCCTCCTGGCAACACGCAAATGGAAGCATGAATGATGTGGAGTCAGCAATACGCATGTAACCACTTCACAACCACTTCCACTGCACCGACTCTCCATTCCTGTGTTTGTAAACACAAATAACTCAACAGTATTGTTTCATCCTTACAGGATCTTCATGAACAGTTTCTTTTGACTTACAGTATACCAATCGCTTCTGACATGTCGCTATCCAGAGTCTCGTTTTCTACATGCAAATATTTTCCAAGACCGTGAATTACCTCGTTTCTTCTGACGTCTGCAATATGGGTGGTATGCCAGCGTATCTTTCCGTCTTTTAAAAATTTATTATGACGTCTGCTAGTTTGGGAGATGGTCTTGTACTGTATGTATTTATTTTCTTTCGGAGGTTAGTTACCCAATGTTTGGTTGACTTAGTTTCCTCGTTAATTAACACTTTAGATTGTGATCTCTGTCGACTTCTTATCTCCTGGTTCTGAGGTACACAGTCGCTATCAGAGTGTTAACAACTTTTACATGGCGGGTCAGTGAAAACAGACGAATATTCAACAGGTGGAGTCTAAGATGGACACATAAGATGGACTCGGAATCTTCATTTCTGTCCGTCTGCTATCAATGGGCGGGTTTCATCAAAAACATGGCTCGGGTTTCACACAGAATTCAGACCATGTCTACAAAAATAATTTTTATACAAATAATTTATATGAAAGACTAATTAAAACTTGTGATAAACTGACGCCCAGAAGTCTAGAACTATTTCTGTTCCTGTTTTTTGGTAAGGATTATTCTACATCTTATTACTTTACTAATGTTAATATTAACTAAGTTTCAAAATTTTCAATCAACCATTGATTAAAAAAATATTTGTGTGTGGATTTTCTTTAAGGTTCCAAATTTTCATTCAACCACCAATTCCAATAATATTTTTATGGGAGGATTTTCATTAAGCTTCCAAATGAATCAAGTTTGCATTCAATTTTCATTCCATCATGAGGGACCTGTTTTTCCAATCAACAACCGGATACATCTCCTACTATCAATTTCAGCACTATACATTCCTGCGGTCAGTTTCTCTGCCTGGCCATCAGGCGGTCAGATGAGCCCAGGTGATGTCCAGCTGGAGTTTATACGGCCACTGCGGTCCCACCGGTCAGCCCATTGACCACACCACTCTCCCCACATTCACTCCACTCGCAGTCAATAAAAGCAGGCGTCCGAGGTTAATCTGCATTCTTTGTGAGATTTACAACCGGTGGTGAGATAGGGTTTAGTTCCATTCAATTAATCCCAACACATTTCAATCCCTGTGGTAACTGTATCCAGATTTAATTCACTTCAGGTGACAATTGCCGCACTTCAAATGGGACTTCACGAACAACCGCCGATGATCACTTCTTTAACGTGTGAAGGTTCATCGCGAAGGTTCACCGTCTAGCGGTATACTACATCATTGACCACTTTCTATTAACTGTAATAAATTCTATTAACTTCTATTATTATTAAATTATTATTACTAAATTCTTATTATTAAATTCTATTATTATTGGAAACAAATTCTATTAACTGTAGGGTTTGGGTTTTTTTAATTGGGGTTTAGAGCAACTTTCAAGACTCATTGACTGTAGTAGAATAAATGCTCAGTGAAAAAAAAATCCCCAGACTTTACAAGTGTAAACGACCAATCATCAACTCAACGATATCCTCTTTACAAGCTTGTCTACAAATTGCTTACGAAAACCTCCGTCGGAGAAACCTGTTTTTCAGACGATGTACATTCTAATTACAAGACTCGAGAAATGTGTTACATCCTCCGACATGAAAGTCTGCCGTGTACAAGTACTTCTGCGGAGAAACAACATTAGCTTCCTACGATGACTTGGCGTAAATGTTTGCCAACATATCGCTACAGACCGTTGCTTCTACAGGTACGGATCGTGTTGTAGTCTATACCTGAACATAGCCTATAGGTACTGGTCCTGTTGTAGTCTCTATACCCCCCTGAACATAGCCCAGAGAAAGATCTGTCCAGTGATGGATTCTCTACAATATTTCTCTACAAACTGTTGCTTCTACTGTTACTAATCCTGTTGTAGTCTGTTCCCTCCTGAACACAAGTGCGGATCCTCGGGATTCTCGGGTGTCTCAGCAAGAGTTAGGCAAGTGGACAGGTGTTCGTTTGGTACGACCACTTCCTACACTTTCTATTTCTGTTTCCATATTCCTCTGTCTCCTCTCTTTCCCCAAGGTCTCGTTTGTTTACAAACAATATCTATTTCCTGAATTTTATTATTTATTTATTTATCGCTTTACGTCGTCGCTGCGGGAAGATTTTACCTTGTTTCTTGAAGGATCCTACTACGTTCACTCCATGTGGAGTTGAGATAAAAACCCTGGTAAGGATACACTACTGGATTTGCAGCATCAAGTGCTCAATTCCTACATAGCTTTCGTACCCATTTTCAGAGCAGTGCTTCACACAAACCTATTCACTCATAGAAACTTCCAATTTCATGCTGTTTATAATTTTTTAATTAAATTTTTTATTTAAAAAAAAATATTAGGAATATAAATAGACTATATGATATCATAACTTCAAAACAACTAAGAAACTTAGTCTTAAAGTGATTAGAAAACATAAAAGTTAAATAACTAAAAATAAACGATTGAGTTTAACGTCACTGCAGGAATCTTTCATCCATTTCCGACTAAACTAAAAAATAAATACAACTTTAAAAAATCAATTCAGTGGGTGGTGAATTCAAGTCCAGGGATTACAAAAATAAATTGAGTACGAACTCACGCTAACAAATCTTTTATTAACAAATCCCCGATAAGATTTGAGCTTGAGCATGAAATTGAACCACAAATGTTTCTTAATATAATCTCGGAACTTGGACTGGACCAAAATAAAAACCCATACAGCATGCCTCGAAGTGATAATGTACCACTGCCACACAATCTTCACCAAGTTTATTTATTTAAAACACATACACAACACCTTCTTCTGCTTCGTCTATCACAGCCATCGCTTCTGCAATCATTTTCTTATTAATTCAGGAAGATGTACACGGCTCCATCGCACAGTAAAACAAACCCGACACCACAACCCATGGCGAAAACTTACGTTTACGAAATGTTAATGATTTTACCAGGTAGAAAACGCAGGTAGTGATCGCAATCGGAGGCTAGATCAGCTTCAAGCAGTATTTCTATAGCGGCAAAATACTGCAAAGTTGCCATGGAAACTCTCAGATATACTGTTGGTTGCAGAAATAAGAAGTACAAAAAAATTGAGGTATTTTATCAAAGAATGATATAGATCTTTAAACATCTACAAGTTTATAAAAACTGTTTACCGAAACAGCATGGTATTTCTATTTTGAACGTTGAAAAACCATATGTGTGCTTCTACAACAATGGAACACCTTGTTATAGTTATACATTATAATCTCAAAATAAACATGAAACCAACTACATATTAATATATTAACCTTCTCCAAGATGAATGAATCAAAATAACTATTTTTTTTCTTTTCCAATGAGCATTAAGAGGGTTAACAAAATAACTTTATTTGTCCAAATCATTTATCCACTCAATGTCTACATTTGACAGTAAGAGGGTTAATATCATGACATTTATTTGTCCAATCATCTTCAGAATTAATTCCTTAGCCACACAATCGGCAATCTATCCACCACCCCTCAATTTAATACTCTCATATCAATTTTAGTCACAGACTTACAAGTTCGTACTTAACCTGGAAACATCTAAATCCAGCTGTGACCGATAAAATTGCATTTGGATTCTTGTTCGGAAGATTGTCCCCAACGAATGAAAAAAAATATCATGATAATAACACTGTATATGGAGCTTACAAACTTATGACAGGTAGGTGGCCTATTCTGTAACACGTTGGTGCTACACTGGGGATGTCAGCAATGCGACATGGCCGCGAACTCGCTACAGCTCCTGGAATGTTTGTACAGATATCCAAAAGGGATTAAGTTCCAATCAGTATCGCCTAGCTTATATAGGTGTCAGATATTGGTCAGAGTGTTAAAACATCCACTTCAAAACTCTGAATGTAAACATTACCAGCTCAAATCATAAATAAGTGGAGGGTCTTTACATGAAATATTTGTTTCTTCCTTGGTGGTAAGGGTGAGGGTGTGGTATTGGAAAGGTGTTGCTTAGGGGGGGGGGGGGATTTAGGGGGGATGGTGTGTAACACGTTGACATTACGAATACCACTCCAACAAACAAAATATTGGACTATTTTACAATAATTACAGAAAATCATACACCATTTCCAAACCAACAGACAACTGGGGACTTCCTCGCGATACAACAGACACGTGGAATTGAAACAATGAGCTTGGATGACGCCAGAAATGTTCCGGACTCTCAGCTTCGAGAATAGCTGAAGATCTTCAGAAGGAAGAGAATACGGATCTTGCCGCATCCTGCTGTAGTTCACCGTATCTTGCCCGTCATTCTCGGAAATATTACCGCACTGTTTCTCCCTTGATATCCCGCAGGAGTTCAGACAAGAAAGGGCAGCATGGTCGGCGATGCTAAGAGTTACGATCGTAGTGAAGATCTTGGCAGACTGCCGCTAGGCTTCTGTGTGTCTTGTAGTAGAGGGGGAAAACCTCACTTCCCGTACAGGTGGTAAATGTAAAAACAATCAGACACATCGTGAATTTCATAAAATAAATATGGCAGCATTTAGTGCCTTAACATAACTGCAGCATTTTCATGAGCCGCTGTGCAATTGGCTCCAGCATTTTCACCCGACATCTATGCAATTGGGTCCAGACGACCTTTAAGATATATAAATATAACTTCTATAAACATATAAAGTGTCTATCCCCATAGTCCAGTCTAAACGTGTTAATACCATAGCCTCCACAGCTTGGAAACGTTTGATCGTGGCCCACATCTTCAGGATTCCTCGCCAGTTATTTTATATTACGATAAAATCTTCCCTCCCGAGTTTTCAGGATACTAGTTCACAGATACACACAGCCTCAATACGGGATCTCCTCTCTCCGCTGTACTAAACCGCTCGTAAATTGGAGTTTTATTCCCACCAGGCCATACATAAACTTCTGTAGAAGATTTCCATCCCCATACATCTTCCCCTACCTCCCTGGATTTGCTTACCTCCTCGAATCAACTCTCTCTTTTGTTTACGGATATCATATTGCATTTGATAAGCAGCCATCCGCCCTTCCGGGGTATTTTCCCTGACCTCTCTCGGATACACGTACAGGACATTAAAAAAATTAACAGGGTTCGTTAATCGCTTAATTACCACTAGCACCTGAACTGCCAACAGGTGGCCACGTGCAACTCCTGAACTCGCTTTCTGCTAAATTTATCGTGATTCTGTTTTTAAAGGTGTACTAATAAGATTTTTTTCTTTTACCGTTTCCTCGTTTGAAATTGCAGTGGCTGCATGTTGCTAGCAGTTACTGGTGGTTACTAACTGCTTAAAGACGTAATGAGCATGTGCACTGGGCAGGAAGTTGCTGCAGAGATGAATGTTATTACCAGTGTTAACCAGTGTGAGGTTTCTGAACATCAAAAGATTCGATAATTAGCAGGAAATTATAATGTCTTATGTAAGAATAAGCATGGTCATTAAAACGTGCTTGATTCTGTGTTCAAGGGGTGGTACAGCAAACAACTAATAACTCAAAGTGGGGGTGGGGGGTTGGGGTGGGGGTGAGGAGGTGGAAGTGGGTGGTAGGGGATGAGCATGGGTCGGATTAAAAACCTGGGTATCTTTTCATAAAGCTCTCTTATCCGCTAAAAGACATTAGTGCTCTCTTTGCAGTGTATTATCGGGCAAAGATCTAGCATTTTGATCTCCTAGTGGATAAGTGAGCTTCATGAAAGGATAACTTAATATATTACAAGCCAGCATTGACGACCATGAACCAAGGGAGACAACTGAAAAGTAAGAGCACACAGACATTGCTCTCGGTTCATCGCTACATGTGGAAATGTCCCTCAGTGCAGAGAGAAAACTACCAAGTCCCTGGAGTGGGATTCGAACTCAGAAGCCTTCACGTTTCATAGTCCGACGCCCTATTCCTGCTCCTGAAAATATGTGCCACCTTACACCTGGCTGTTGTCTTGTGTATTGCCAGCGGAGTCAATGGAATTCCGCAGTGTCATCAAAATACCAGAACCCCCACGAACATAATCACCAAGGTTCTTCGTAAAAGTATATTCTCAATGCAAATACAAGATAAGAATATAGATTCCCCCTGTTCACACTTTGTAACCAAGTACATGGAATCCCATTTAAAACCAGAAAGATCCATGGCATGATACTTCAAGGAGATAAACAAAAGACAAATTATGTTCTTTTCTAGCAGCCATTTTAAAGACAAATTAAGGAGGTATAAACTAGGAGATAAAGTTCTGATATGTATGTTCAAACCATTTCTAGAATACCTCTCTATGTCAAAACAAAAGGAAATAAGTATGGTTCTTAACAGCCAATCTAAAGACGGCCCTTCAAGGAGAGACAACCCTTCCAAGGACAGACAACCCTGATTATCCTTTCACAAAGCTCTCTTATCCGCTAAGAGACCATAGCACTCTCTTAGCAGTGTATTAGCTATCGGCAAAGAGAGTGCCATGTTCTATTAGTGGATAAGAGAGCTTCGTGAAAGGATACCCTGAGCTGTATAGCCTAGTATATTTAAACCATTTAAAGAATAATTCCCTGTGTCAATAGAAAAGAAAATGAGTATATTTTTAACAGCCAGTTTAGAGACAAACCAACTCCACCCAGGTCTTGGCGGTCTTGTCGGTCTTTCTGCAAATATTACTGGGTGGTCTACTCCAGATCTCACAACTCCGACTAATTAGCAATATGACATTTTGACGGTTGTTCTGGATAATGTTGCTAATTTGAACTCTGTCTAATCTTAGGACAATGTCCTATATGAGGACGTTATCGGATACCTGGGTGCAAATTAAGATTTCCTAGACCAAATATAGTTAATTATTTCTTATTTGTTCTTTGTCTACAATATGCATTGCTATTATTAACTCTCTCCATGCCGGAGATGCCCAAAAGAGCAGTGACAGTGTTAATATTATTATTATTAAAATATAGTTAGTTATTTCTTGACTATAATATGATGTGCACTATGAATGCATTGCTATTATTATTATTATTATAATTATTTCACATAATTTAACCTTTTAACCACTGCAGACAACTTGAGGAGCCCTGTAGAGCATGCAGACCGCTTGGGTACTGCAATAATTAGATATAAATCCTGAACATTTCATAACATTGAGGAATTACATTTGTTCATAAACATTGGCGTAAAGTTTGCCTGATTGGATGACATATAGAAAACAGACTGTAAACACAGAAATGCAATACTGTGCAGATATGATGTAAATATTATCAAGGGAGGGCACTCTAATCAGTCGAAGGGGGGTCAAGTTAGAAAACTGTCTGCCCTTTTCACACGGCACTGTAGAGCGGACTCCCTAATTTACCAGCAGTTTCTTATCCGATTGATAGCAGAACTTTTGTATAATCCTCCCAAATTTGTAAATATGCCAGGGTTTAATTTTGTTAAACATCCCCTCCCTGAAGAACATATTTCTTTCAACAAAAATTAACTCATTCTGAAATGCATGTCCAGTCTGTCGCAATAACAAACATTTGAATCTAAAGTTTAGATTTTTATTTTTTTTTTAAAAACCCACCAATTTGGTCATAAAATCCTGTTCAAATTATCAAAAACATGACATAAATTCCATGACCATGACTTATCGGGACTTTCCTGAGACGTGATTATCCGAATCTGCGGATGAGATACTAGTTGACCTCCTACTAATCAAAACCTTTGTAGTTGGATGGCGGAATAACAGCGGAATAACAGCATGCCTCGGTTCCTAGGCTCGAACCCCAGACCACGAGGTGAGGTGTTTGTAGCCCGGGGCAGCGGCCCTTTAATCATCTGATAGCACTGGTCAGTGTGGTCACTTTCCAGGTGTTTAAACACACACTGACCATCCCTAGCGTCCACAGGTGCTTGTTCGAAATCATGAAAAACATTCATAAAACATGACCGGAACAAAATTTAATACAATTTTTATTTATAATTAGTCTTTTTCTTATTATGTTATGTTATTAATTATGAATCGATTCAGAAAATAAAAGTTTATTTGCAGATTTTAGATATTAATATTGATGTTAAAAGAATCTTTTTCTAAAAATAAATACAACCCATGTTTATCTCATCGATTGGTGTGGAACAGTAGAAATTATATAACAATTTAAAATGTTTTATTGTTTAAATTTTAATTTATAATAATTTATACAAAAAAATATCATGATAAGCACAGAATATTGTAGTAGAGAAATACAGGTTAAATTACATATCGATTCAAATCAACTAACTATTTGCAATACATTCCTCGTACAATAACTGTATCCACCTGAAATTCTATAGTCAATTTCCAGTCAATATACAGGATTTCCCAACAGAATACAATCTCTTCAAAGTTTTAATCGTATCTTGTTCGTAATTACATCCTTCCAAGCAACCCTTCATATTATCTCGATACTATGATCGCAGTCTTTTGATGCTCGCAAATATAAAATGGTGTTTTTAGATAACCGTCCTGTATATATTTGTAAACTTAATCTACCACATGGCTGTATTCATTAAGAACACTGTAGGGGGTAACACCTGTTTGATTGAAGATTGTCGTTATATTATCTAGAATCTAGAATATATTAGAACACTTGTCGTTATTATATTTTCTTGCTCTAAGAATTGTTATTCAGTTGCCTAACAGTAACAAAATCTCCTGTAGAAATAGAATCCTTGTTTTTATTACCAGGTAATTAGAATTTAATTCATTTTTGGCCAATACAAAATATGACTCCTTTTTAGTTATTTAAGAATATTTATTCAGTTGCCTAACATAATCTCATATAGAAACATTTTCATTAATTAAGATTTAATAAATTTCTGGTCAATACAAAATATGACTCCATAATAGTAATCAACAAAATTCAAATTAACAATCAGTGCATGAATTTAGTTACCATAATTAAACAGATGGTGTCAGTAGCGTGACGTGACCACACATGAAACACATTCAAGGTCTTGACTACCAAACTTTAATATCGGAGTTATAATGTAAACAAATTACTCGCATACCGACTTCCCTCTATGGCCTTTCAATAAACACAACAAAACTGCACCGTCTAACATGACCTGATGACACAATTAATATGTCCTTAACATCCAGAAACAGAAAGATATTTTTTTTCTCGGAAACCAATAAGCGTAAACATTCTCACAAAGCGTGGCTCTCAATGAAAATCAAACGTAAACATGTCCGACATCGCTTCTAAGCCGTTGGGAAGGATATAAGCAATAAATTTCTACGGTACCACGAACCAATTGTGAATGTACTATAGTCACTATTGAATAACCAATGCAATAGACGTTGAATATATGTTTGACAGCTGACAATAATACAACTACTGCCATACATGCATGTTGACGATAGTACCTCAAAGGCAATCGGGTTTAGCCTGGCAAATATAGCCCTTCTTTGTAAACATATCACATTGAATTTACCAATATATCCTACATAATATACCGTGAATAAAAGTGCACAATGAAAGCAGTTGATATGTTTATAATATGTGGGATATTATTCATTTTATCATGGTTCAAGTGAAAGAGAAATAGAAGTGCAGAACAAGGGATGCAACTCTTACAGGATTAAAAAATGAAAGGTATATTGATCGAAGCTGCCTGAAAATCACTAGAATATTCAACACTTTTTAGCAGTAATTTGATGATGAAATACAGAACAGACTATGGGAAATAGCGATTAACGATAGCCAGCCCTATCAATACATACAGAATTGCACTAATAAGTCAAAAGGTTTACTTTCTCCTCATAACTTTTATTTATTAATAAAAACAGGTAAGAAATTAACATAGGTAATGTAGACAAAAAGCATCACAGCTTGAACCCTGGCAGCAACTAGGTATTAACCCTCTCTATGCTGAAGGCAACCGGAGATCAGTGGTTGTGCCTAATCCAGCAGAGAGAGGGTTAAACAGCTACGGATAAGTGGGCAAATTCCCAGGTAAACCAATCTATCAAAAATAATCTAATTTTAATCCAATTTGGTTTACAGTCTATCCTGCCGCTCAATGTGTCGACTGGTGGTACCAGAATCATGATAAAGTTATGGAAACAGAACTATGCAAGTCTTTATTTAGGCGATAAGAAAGTAAAATCACTTTGACCCTGTTTGCTTCCGGGGGAACTTGGCCAACTGGTGGCTTTTAATGGCCGGTAAATTCTGACCCTGTAGCAGCATGGCTGACAAATATGCTTTATCGCTAGCGATAAAGTGTCACGTGTAAATCAAAATCTCGGCCGAAAATGTAGTGAAGTAACTATGAAGTTTGAGCACAATGACAAAAAATTAGTCATAGAAAGCTGTAACCACAATGTAATGGATTGAAATAATACTTTAAAGTTTCATTGCTGGAATAATAGGAAAGAGTCTTTAATTACATAATTTGAGACCTCAATGATTTCTTCAATACATTTGCATAAAAACAAATGTAATCATCAAGTTATTTGCTGCAATATTACAAATAAGCATGCCATGGCGCATGAAAGAACTTGCGCTACATAAATATACTTATTTGCAACTAATATTTTTCAATTCATAAATCACACCAAAAAATTCAATTAATTCTGTTTTAATTTCTGTTGTTGTTATTGACATCATCAGGGAAATGTACTCAATTTTCTTTCCAGCAGACGGCTCTATTTCTGGTGGTGGCTAGTGTGTTGTCCACGGCAACCAACTCTGACCTCTTGTTTATCGCTGGACAACAGAAGACAACGTATCTCTGTGACAGGAGAGTTCCTCAATGACTCTCCAGACAGGAAGTCAATAAAAGTCTAAACATCAGGATGTCTTCAGCCGCGGGCATTGCGACATGCCTAACTAAATACGACGCAATACGGATTACGTATGTTACGCCAGCGGATTAACTTATGAGATCTGATCGAGCTCAATTAATGAACGAATATCTGGTCATGCGTAATTTTTTGTAGCCAATTTGTGGACGGATATACGTAGATGTTACCCTGGTCAAACAAGTACCAATTCCAATATGGCCGTCTTTCTATAACAATAATAGCTTCATCTGCCATTGATATCTCAGCCAATCAATAAATAGTAAATTATTCAATTATAAACTATTCCTGATATGCTATAATCCATTAAAAAATTTAAAATGGACACTAAGACTGAAACTAAAAATTATTAACCCTATAGGAACCAAGTAAGAATATTTGATACGAGTCATTTAAAGAAAAACCCTGAAGAGATAATAACCGTAACAAAAACATCAAATTTCATTGTCTAGTTGAAATGAAGGAACGACCCACGATTTATCCATTTTGACCCATGATTTATCCATTTTGACCTCTGATTTATCCACTTTGAGACGCGAGGTCCTATTCCTGATAGTAGTCAATGCCGAATTTAATCAAATTCAAACAAAACCTGTGGCCTCCGCGGTTCTTTTATGTTCCGGTGTTTACAATGCCTGATGATATGGTCTGATCCAGGGGGAGTAACTCTGTTGACCAGTTGAGCTGAGAACAAACACCACCGCATACTGACCAGCCCGTGCACTGATAAAGATTTGGCGGCGGAAATTTGAAACGCAACGAGCCGCAAAACCGGTGCCCCGGGGACAGAACCGAACCAAACGAGGGAATTTTGAACAAATTTGCTCTCCCGAGTCCACACAACAGGGAGACTCGAAGAAGCACATCCCGTAGAATGCATGGCGGGGAGCTTTGAACAAGGCATTGGCTATTTGCCGTGTCCTTCTCAGGGGTCAGGGGAGTGATACGGCATGTTGACCGTCCACAACTGGGCTGTTTGAGGACCATACGCCAGATAAAATAGTTCCTCTTCGAGCCCAACAACGAAACAAGGGCCGCGGACAATTAACGTTGCCGGGGCTTGTTCTGGACGCGATACTGCGACCGACACTAAGGGGCGAGAGAGTCAACAGCTCTCGGTGGCGTTAGTCGTGGAAAGACCAACACCTTAATGTGCTTGCATGGGACCTAATTAAATAGGAGTAAAACACCATGACCACTTGGATATACACCTGTCGACGATTTAGAGTGGTAGGCGAACGTGTTTGCTGCTTTGTCGACGATGCTTCTATGCATGATGTTCTACAATAATATAAGATATATGAAATACGCCATGTTCTGCAATACTATATGACAAGCAATACATGATGTTCTTCAATAAAATAAGTAACCTTTTTCAATAATAAAATACATGAAATGTGACATTCTGCAATAATATAAGGAATGCAATGATGTTCTTCAATAACATAAATTATGGAAGACGTGACGTGACGTTCTTCAATAACATAAATTATGGAAGACGTGATGTTCTTCAATAATAAAAGATATGCAATGCGTGATAATAATAAAGTATATACAATAACATATTTCAGTATAACATTCTTCACCAATGAAGTCAAAACTTTCAAGGGCTGCTGAAAATGCACTATAATGATGAATTACTTCAGCAAGCTTTAGCTGAAAGTTCATTGGGTGAATGCCAATACTGTTTTAGAAAGGACATAGGATTCTGGTGTGGTGACACACTGTTCATCATTTCATTCAAATTGCACAATTATTATTAGGAAAATTCCAGGGGAAAAAATTAAACAATGTTCTGGAAATGCTTGTTGCATTATGACATGAAATTTGCTGGATTAAAACAGAATAATGTGAATCTACATCTTGACAACGACTTTCAAACTCCTGTAATAACAATCAGAAACAAAAACATATTTGGAAATATTCTGCTGTCAAAATACAAACAAACAGTCAAAACAAATACGAGTGCTAGAAAAAGAAAAATATCTGAAAATAAATGACGATGAACATGTGTTCCATACATCGTCCAAATGTTATGAATGGATTTCGCAAATCTTTAGACCTACCTTCTTGGTCCGGCTCAAGACGAGACAAAAAATACAAAAATACACGCGTTGCGAAATCCATGTGTGGTCAAATCAAATACTGAACAATGGCCAACGTCAAAGTTCAAATTTGAACACACTTCTCTTCATCAATTTACCAAATAAATTCTTCGGAAATCCACAAAGACCCTAGGGTTTATAAATATCGGAATCGTTCGTAAACAAGAAGTGTGTGGTTCTTTGAACAAAGACTTGGTCTACACGTAGTTACCGACTCGCGATTAGCGGTAAATATTGATACATCGTACTCCCTCTTAACTCCCTACTAAATAACTACAGGATTGTTTGCCAGACAGATGTTAAAATACGATAAATTTTGGACTTTTAAAAAGTCAATCTCTATCTCTGTATCTGTTGTATACCTTTTTTAACTCTATTTCTGCTGAAGTAATCGCAACATTTTAACCATTGCTGTTCTATTGGATGCCCTCCCTAGGACTATTTGCCTGACGGCCAATGTTAAAACACAATAAATTTTGGACTTTTACAGTCCTGCACATTATAATGACTTCTGATCGGTCTTCAATTTGGATCTCTGTATCTGTTGTAAATTAACTCTATTCCTGCTGAGGAAATTGCAAAATTTTAACCACTGCTGTTTAATTAGGTGCCTTCAGCAGAAAGAAGGTTAAAGCCACCACCCCCACCCCAAAGTGAGTGAGTAATTATGGAGTCTAACCATCATTTGCAAAGATACCCCACCAAAGAAAATTCAACATTAACTGTAATGCTAGTCCAGGCCTCAAAGTTACTTTTTTTCAAGGAGCAACTTGGGTTCTGCATAGCCAGAAACACTTAAAATAAGTGAAATATTGGTAGCCAAATGCAAAAGTAGGTCGCCATGGCTCCCAAATTAGTCGCTAAATTGAGCCCTGCATAGTACAACTATATACAGTAGACCTCGCATATAACGGCCTCGCATAAACCGGACACTCGCCTATAACGTACTGAATCTGAAGTCCTGGCCCCGAGATTGCGAAACTTTTCTGAGTACGTTTCTGTACTCGATTCAGAATTGTGTTCATAAAATGTCATGTGACGTCATAGTCTGAGTACGTTTTTGTGCTCAGAAAGTTTCGTAATCTCGGGACCTGGTCCTGTCTAGCACTAATTACGGCATATGCGTATAACAGACTTTGCATATAACAGAGAAAAATAGCCGTAGAACATAGTGTTGTAGGAAATGTAGATAATTTCAAGGAAATTCTACACAATGTCACGATCACCCTAAGCCCCTATCTTTATTGCACTCCTGTTATTTCACTCTTGTTATTGCACTCCGGGCTATTTTAAGTGACAAAACATTATTACTTAACATTTAGCAGCCATATATAAGGATGCATAATGGGTGATTTTGATAAAATAAATATATCAGTTTTGTGCAAGATATTATTTTTTTTAACGTGCATGACAGTGGTTCAATAATTAGGTGAAGAGTTCAACATTGTGCCATGGGTTATGCAGTAAATGAACATTGTGTCATGGGTTATGCAGTAAATAAATATTGTAAATGATACAAACCTTTATTCTCCTACAGTAGCCGTACACTCGCTCTCCGTCAATGTTTGTCAGGACGAATGAGTAGGATTCACTGCAAAGAACAACATATTTTAATATTAATTTATTGTTTGTTAAAAACTTTGAAAAATAAAGAAATTTATTTTAAAAAATAATAATAATAATAATAATTAATTTATTATTATTTTTATTTTTTAATTGTTTTTTTACAAGTATAATTGAACATCTCAAATCTTGAGATAAATCAGTCCAAAACAAATTGGCATAGGAAACAGAAACTTTAAAGTTCTACTCCCTGTCGAAAATTAAATTTGGAGCGATTTCAGTCAAATCTTCATGAAGAAACTTAAAAGTTATACTCCCTGATAAAAATATCAAATATTGAGCTAAATCAGCGAAGTTTATTTGCTCCATGAACAGATTGGTCTAGTACATGTACAAAACCTCATACTTTCAGAAATTCATTTGATTTGTCAAATTTACACATATGTGAATAGAATTCAAATGTGTAGGTATAGCAGCAAAAGGTATTTGTCACATGTCAGGTTAATTTTATTGTTTTTATGTAATTTCTTTAAGGCTAAATCAGCAGCATTTACATACATTAGAATAGAGTGTTTTTTTAAAGTGCTACTATTACTGACAAAAAATAAATTTGAGAATAATCGGGAAAATTACAAGAAATGGGAATGGAGACTTTAACACTCTCACTGCTGTAGGCAACCAGATCAGCAGGGAGACTGTTAATAAGCAGTGCTTTTGTCTAAGCCAGCAGGGAGAGGGTAAAACAAGCCTTTTTAAAGCTCTACTCTCTCAATGTTGGATCAAATGATTTATTATCAATCACATTCCCAGACACCAGTATAGCTCATCTTCCAATTTGTGTCTGTAATAATTAGGAACCGAAATTCGATACCCTGATCAACATGACGACCTCTGACCTTTTTCACAAAAGGTTACAGTCACATGTGGTTATGATGCTACAAATAACTACAAGGGCAGATTAGATTTCCATAAACCATGCACTGTGATTCATAACTAGACGTATTTGCCTAATGAGGATAAATTACTTTTTAACTATATTTTTTTATGTGGTTAATATTCTACAGCATTTCCACATTCTATGAGCAAGTTTTGCATGGAAACATTTGTTGCAAAAATCTAAATAATTTCATCATTTAATTACTTTTTTATTGACATGCAAATCACATAAGAGAACATATTTTGAAGGTATATTCTTTTTTGTTTTAAATAGTGCAAACATTTAATTTAAATATTTCTTTTTTCATTTTCACTTTTGAAATCAAAGTTTTTTTTAGTTTTTCATTCCATAAATTATTTATTGAGATAAAATATGAAATATGAAGTATGAAGTATTTATCAAAATATGGGTGTCAATGCATTTGATACCAAACTACCGTATTCACGACAATTAAAGTACCTGGCGGTGGGCTGTGTTGGAGGCTGGTACTCGTGAGCATCTGGGAAGCAGAACACCGGAACTGAGACATTGCTGTTCACCTGAATAACAGAACATACAGAACATTACAGAACATTACAGAACGCAGATGTCACAGCGCATTATCGATAATACCCCAAACATGTCACTAGCAG
This sequence comes from Lepetodrilus elevatus, assembly GCA_034780755.1. NCBI lineage: Eukaryota > Metazoa > Mollusca > Gastropoda > Lepetellida > Lepetodrilidae > Lepetodrilus > Lepetodrilus elevatus. The sequence goes on from JAVCKZ010074942.1 coordinate 26,069, forward strand.
AATATGAAGTGTACATATTTTCCGGGATTGTTTATCCTCCTTGAGAAAGGGGTGCATATTATACATGGCAGCGGATTATAAACGGGAAAATACAGTAGCATTTAGCATTGGAAAAGTCTGAAAATGCTTTGTTATTAGAATGTGTGTAGGGTGGGGGATGTAAAATAGAAAAATACATGTAATAACATAAATAATAATAAATAATAACCTCCAATGTATTAATCCTGTACAAAGCATTTCTGCATGTTCTCATAGGTGGTACCGGTGAATGGCACACAACAAGTAATGGCGTATGCAAAGTGGACGTATCGTAATTATTAAAACATTTTTTTAATAATGGCAACGGTGGAGATCACGTGAGAAATGCAAATTGCGGAGTTGAGTTAAAAACTTTGACGAGTCATTTTAGTGAATTCAGTTTGTTTTGACAAATCAGACACAGAAAATGGACAGTTTTCACACATTCACTACAGTCAATTTTCACGTTGAATGGACTTCATTTTCACACGTTCAATGGACAATAATTATGTTCACATTCAACAACAGACATGCAGGCTGATGTATGTGATAAATATAACATAAATTCTATACAAGATACAAATCCGAAACCACAAGCATGTGCAGCAACCATTTCAATCCCGACAAAAAAATATATATAACGCTGAAGTTGGGGTCCATGACATGCCACCCGCGTTATAATACCCGCGTTATAATACCCGCGTTAATTAAACGAATATAATTGGATTTTATTTTAAAAAAAATTTAATTATTATTTTATTTTTAAAATGGGGTCTACGTTGGACCCAGCGTTGTATCCGAATCTGCAGTGCATCGAAGGGCGTTATATCGAGGGATCTATAGCCTGACATTACCAGGGAAAAGGTAGATATTGTTGCATGCTACATGTACAATTTACAGGAGCGGACACAGGAATTTGTACAAGTCATGGTGCAGAAACCCCACCACCCCCACCCTACGTCAAAAAAAAAAGGGGAGAGGAG
>JAVCKZ010074943.1:0-13340 GCA_034780755.1 Lepetodrilus elevatus
TGGAAAACTTTCCAAGCTCGAATATATCTCGCAATGTAGAAATATATTGGCTAATTTAGGGCAAAACGGTGTTTACCCAATGTTTATTGTCGTAAGTATATTCATAGAAATAGAAAATAATAGGAGAATTTTCTCCTTACTATAGCAGGAAGTGACGTAAACCTCGGTCTATGAGCCGACAATCGGTAAGGCCGTTTCGTGACGCGCAGGCCAGGTAGTGGTCAGTTGGTCAGCAGACGTCACTGATGTCCTGTCTGTGTTTCCAGGCCAACCAGAACTGCATCTCGCTGTCCACGCAGAAGGAGATCGTTGAGCTGGACATCGGGTCCATCCTGCACCCCCCCACCTGGCTCGAGGATGAGACCGAGTACGACATTGAGTGTATCAGAAAGTAAGTCGGCGTATAAACAGCGTAACTAGCAGTCATTAACTGTCACAACTGGCCTACCTTTCTGAGTATGATTCCCATTCGCATGTGTATGGTGTCACTTTTTCATTTCATGCTTTTAGTATTTTGGACATTTACATCAGGAACAAAAAATATATTATTGAAAGAATTTCTAATGAACATTGCTTAAAATGTGTCTAGGCATCCCTGATGGTCAGCAGAGTCTAGATGAATATCGAGCTATAATAAACAATACAATACGTCATTTGTTTATTATTTTCTTTGCTAAAAGTACTTTGACTAAGAATATTGTTGGAACAATGTCGTGCTTTTTTTTGTTTGTTTTCATAAACATTGATTTTTTAATAGCTTATAATTGACTTGGACTTGAACATGACAGACTTGTAATTAATTACCTGATGACAAACTTGAGTTGAGTCCTGGTGTTTCCAGCCCCAATCTGAACCCCTCCGACGTCCCAGACTTCCTGGTGGTACAGACCCCCCAGGACGGGCCTCAGTTGCCAGGCAGCGGATCCCAGACCCCCAACACTCCCTACTACCCCTCCACCCCAGGCGGGTCCATCGGCACCCCTCAGGCTCAGACAGGCCGGGGGTCCAGTGTGGTATGTATTTGTATTTCTTCCATTCGGTGGTCACTTGCTATGTGTCACTAGCGACTGCAACACATATTTGCTTTTGCATTTTTTATTATCACTAAAATCAATGATTTTTTAATAATGTTAGACAATGTTTTATCACTAAAATATTTGATTCTTTAAAATAATAATTTTTTTTTCTTCTCTTTATGCATTTAATATGGTTATTATTGGGTTTTTATTCAATACTTTGACTAACAGGCCTTGTAGTTGTTTTTATATGATTTATTTTTATAGGATTGCTTGGTATGCTCCTGTGTTGGTATACTGACTCTGGGAGTGTCATTACCAGATTGTCAATTATTAACCTTCTCACTGCTGGATGAACCCTATGAATGAATCCAGCAGCGAGAAGGTTAAAACAATGTCCTATTGAAATATTTAAAACCACAATCGTAAGGAAAATAATACTGTGGATTGTAACATTTTTATTAATATCCCATAAAATCACAGTAAGGATGTCCTTTTGAATAATTATCTATCCTTGTTTGAACATTTGGAAAATATCAGATCATTTACAAAACTACATAGAATATTTTCACTGTTTGGAGGATAGGATTAGTTGTTATGTCCAGTAGACATACTGGTGCTGGTACCATTGTCTAGGTCAATCAGAATATGTACTACACAGAATCTGTTTGTATATCAACCTGTTCATACTTGTAATGTGCATGAGTCTAGATAATAGTCAGTTAATCAATATTCTGCATCCTACTTTAAATTATTAATTTACGAAGCATCTACACATTTCCCTATAGTATTTGAGAATGGAACTATTTCTGTATGCTCTCAACTGTACCAACTAGTTCAGGCTCTTGTGAAGCTATTCGTGTATGCTCTCCCTGACATACCAACTATAGTGACGAGTCATACCATAGTTATTGCTCTTGTGAAGCTACTCTTGTATGCTCTCACTGACATACCAACTATAGTGACGAGTCATACCATAGTTATTGCTCTTGTGAAGCTATTCTTGTATGCTCTCCACTACATACCAACTGCAGTCATACCATAGTTCATGCTCTTGTGCCTTGCAGAAACCAATATCTAAGCAGGTGAGATTGCTTGAAGTGCTTACAGTGAAGTGCTCTCACTTCGTCTTATGTATTCTGCATATACCATATATTTAACCCTTCATCTGTTGCCGTGGCATAATTGTGAACTGTACAACCCTTTTAACTGCTCAAAACACTCCAAAACTTTGAGATACCAAGGTTGAATTCCATATTTTGACACAGTTTGTTTTGGTTATTTGGTGTCGTGTTCCGTGTTGAGCTCATGAGGGTTGCAGTTCCATGTCTATGTTTCCGACTTCTCTTTCAGCTTTAGTCAAGCCAAGCTAGATGTCTGTTGATATATTTGGTACATGGTTGCATGGGGGAATTGGAATGATACACTAATATGTACACCTTCACAACCAGTGTACTAATATTGACATACATTGTAACATAATTGCTTAAATAGCCAACTCTCTTGAGACCAATAATTGACTTACCTTTAGTCTAAGAAACTGTCAGCTAATACAGATTCTTCAGCATTAACTAAACCATTTATAGGACCATATTATCTACTACACTAAACCATTTATAGGACCATATTATCTACTACACTAAACCATTTATAGGACCATGTTATCTACTACACTAAACCATTTATAGGACCATATTATCTACTACACTAAACCATTTATAGGACCATATTATCTACTACAGTACTACCACACTCACTGAATATACACCATGCTTGAAAATTGTTAATGTCAAAGCATCGTACCATACGATCCCACTAACATTAGTTGTCAGCCCAGCACTATATAGTCATTGAATGTATCAGTACCAGGAAGACCTTGTTTCACAGATACACAGTACTTTATTACACCTACTGCAGGTTCTCTGGCCTGTACCGAGGCAGCCGCGTGCATGATACAATGTCTTGTATTTATGGTGATGAGTAATTTCACTAATCAGTGTTGCTCTTTCTCTCTCTCTCCTGCTCTCTGTTAACGCGGTGGCTGGAAGCAGGTGAAGGGACTGAACTTTCCGGGGATGCACAACCCCGCATTTTCCCAGTTCGTACTTGACCGCAGTAAACGCTTGATGCGTGTGGTGAGCAGCACCGGCCAATCAGTGTCGTCATCCACATGCTGTCTTCCTCACAACTTATGTTCAGATTCAGTCTTTGTTTTTTGGTTTCTCACAAGTTTTACATTGAACTTTCGATGTGTTCGTTGATATTGATTTTTAGAGAAACTAGCATATTAGATGTATTGATTATGTTAATGATATTTGATTTTCCTGTTATGTAGTATTAGCAAAAGAATTAGTAGTAGACTATTATGTTATTATCTTTGAAAACAGATGTAATACTAGTATATTAGATGAAATTTCATCCGTGTTTCACATTTCTCATTTCCTATGACATTCTATACATAGAGGTATATCTTGGTTTGCACATGTTTGAGTACCTATTTTCCCTTTAGCTCGTATAGATAGTAGCTGATTTGGTATGTTGGGTTATCAAGCAATGCAGATATCCACCACTGCCGTAGATTCTCTTCCACGGTCTCATGCACGTTTAACTATCCGTGGTTTGTCACTGCACGTCAGTGTTATTTTGTGTCCTAGCAATGGGGATATTTATTACCAGTGTGTGCAGCTACTATAACCATTAATAACGATACTACTGGTATGCAAACAATTTATCTATATTTTTGTGCTGAACAGCACTCTGTTGAACAATATATGTCTGTGTAAAGAATTATCATGATTTATTTGATGTTATTCTCATGTGATTGTTCGATGTTTTCAGAGATTGTTTGTTGTGTTTCAGATCTTGAGACGCCAAGTGGTTGGAGTTCGTCGTATGGGCTCTCACCCACACCTCCCACACTGTGAGTGTCCATAACATTCTACTAGCACATGTAATGTAGACATATGTATACATTAGTTAGCATTGCTCATTAATATTTCATTGGATTGACGGTAAAACATTTGTTAATTTTTACTCAAAATGCACAGTGACAGCTTCGTTTGGCTCAGATGTTGAGTGGTATGTAAACTGTCTATTCAGCCTTAAAATTCACGAAATCTCTTCCCTATGAATGTTGTAATACAATGAAGCAATGCACATTTTCCACTGAAATTAAGACATGAATGGTGAACATCTTGATGCTGTAGCAGTCGGTCAGGTTTTTCGTGCTGGATGTAACTAACACGATTATGTCCATACAGATCTGAGTGGGAGTGCAGACGGCTGTGTGCGGCTGTGGGAGTGGGGTCATGCCCAGCCTCTCACTGTCCTCCGACAGCCCGGCTCATTCCCCAAGGTCACCAAGGTGCTATTCAACGCTCAGGGTAACAAGGTGAGGCAGGCATCGCGGTCGCTACTTTCAGCGACTACTAGTACTTTCAGCGACTACTTTCAGCGATTACTAGTACTTTCAGCGACTACTTTCAGCGTCTACTACTTTCAGCGACTACTTTCAGCAACTACTTTCAGCGACTATTTTCAGAACTGTCAGCTGAAATAAACCTTTGCTGATTACATGGTTCTAAATACAGTCAAATATTAACAGTTGTAACCACTCTCAATCTGGATGTGTCTCATCTTCTTCAAGTCCAGCAATCCATCGTATTTTTTGTACAAAATATTCTCGCTGCCACGTAAAGCACTAATATTCAATCAATCTTGTACAGCAGTGTATAGTCTATTCAAGTCCTAAAGTATGTTTAGTATGTACTGTGTACACTCCTATATGACCGAGTCTGTGTTTCAGTGTTGTGTCAGTGACATTGAGGGGTCTATATGTCTGTGGCAAGTCGGCCTGGGAAGCAACTTTAACAAACCTATCATGGTAAGGATATTGGCTCTGTATGTATTCAACTGGCAATGCCCTGTATGTGTTTTTGCTAGACATTTCAGGGATAATAACTAACTTTAAAATGTACTCGCCCGAATAATGATACAAATAACAAATATTTACAAAAGACATGAATTCCTACTCACCCTTAGGATACCTTTAGCATTGGAAGCAATGGCCTGGGCGAGTGTTAATTGCAAACCCTGCATTTGAAAACAAACCCATTTATTATCTGTGGAATAGGTTTTATGAGTAGTATGAAGGTTTTTCACAATCTATCTAGTTTGACTTGGATGATGGAACTATTCTCATATTCCACTCAGCACTGCTGTAGTTCTTGTATTACTGACTGTCGTTCATCTTGCAGAGTCTGAATTGTCACAACAAGACGACGAGTGACTTCACATTCGTGGGATCCTCCAGCCTGATCGGCACGGCCGGCCACTCCTCTGAGAGCAAGAACGTGTGTCTGTGGGACACTCTGCTGCCTCAACGTAGCGCCCTCGTCCACGGTGCGTCCTCCTTCTGTACTCCTGCTATAATAGCTCACAGCAGTCATAGATAATAGAGTAATTTGTAATTGTCAGTTCACTGTGAATATATCACTGAATGAATTGCTGTCTGTAGACCTAATTTCAGGCATGGAAATCTTCCGCCGATCTGTGGGAATTCAATGATTTATTTGTCCTGGGTATCGTTTCTTGAAGCTCTCATATCAACTACAAGACCATAGCGTTCTCGTAAGTTACCGATAGTTATGTATCAAAGATCGCTGCGAGAGTGCTTATGGTCTCGTGACTTAGATACAAGAGTTTCAAGAAACGCTACCCAGGCGTCTCTTTATTGGCACTAGGCATGGCTTAGGGCCTGCAGCCTCAAGAATCCGAGTATGTTTTCTGGTGAAATCACAATTATCTGTTGCCATGCCTGTAAGTTGTTAACCCTCGGTGTTCTGGATGCTATTTCTGGTCTGACCTACCACTCCGTGTTTACAGCGTTCACCTGTCACGAGCACGGGAGTCCCGCTGTCGTGTACGCGCCCCAGCACCAGATGCTCATCAGCGGAGGACGGAAGGGAGAAATATGTATCCTTGCTGCAGACCAGCATTATCACCTTATCAACTACTACATTTATAGTATAATCACAACAACATTTCTTTTGGTACTTATGAGCCGGGAGCCTTTTTGGACATACAAGTATTATTTAAACAAACAAAAAATGTTCAAACATTTACAGACTGCAGATCTTCTTCAAGAACTTTCAGATACATTTGATAAAATATGCTACCAGATTCCTCAAACAGATTTACTAAATTTGATGGAAACCTTGCCCACAAAATATCCGCTGGATCTTTATTAATTCTTTGAGTATGTATTATCTGGAGGTATCCATTCAGTTACGTCTTCCTTAGCCCAGTGTCAGGTCTGTTTGACATGCGACAGAGAATGCTTCGACACACGTTCCAGGCTCATGAAGGACCAATCAAATGTCTGGCAGTCGACGCGGAGGAGGAGTATTTTGTCACAGGGTCAGCAGAGGGTGATGTCAAGGTCAGTGTTTTAAATGATTCCATCTTTTCTAAGCTTGTATTGCGAAGTGCAAGATATTTTTTACGGAAATAGTGAAAATTGACAATTTTCGATCTGACGGTTTTTACTCACTTATTCACAGTGTTTTGTTGACTCACTTACTCTGTTCTATTGACTCACTCACTCTCACTCTCTGTGTAATATATTGACTCACTCACTCTGTATCTGCGATCTATTGACTGACTCAGTAACTCTCTCTTTTTGATTGACTCACTCATTCTCTGTTCTATCGACTCACTCATTCTCTGTTCTATTGACTCACTCATTCTCTGTTCTATTGACTCACTAACTCTTTGTTCTATTGACTCACTCTCTGTTCTATTGACTCACTAACTCTTTGTTCTATTGACTCACTCTCTGTTCTATTGACTCACTCTCTGTTCTATTGACTCACTCACTCACTCTCTGTTCTGTTGACTCACTCACTCTCTGTTCTGTTGACTCACTCACTCTCTGTTCTGTTGACTCACTCACTCATTCTGTGTTCTGTTGACAGGTGTGGAGCCTGGATGTCCACCAGCTGCTCTTCTCGTTCCCAGGAGAACACAGCAAGAACACGTTCTTCAAGAACGTGGGCTCCACCTCTGGAGTGGCCCAGGTGTCGCTGGGCTTCGGCCATCATCTCTTCTCCTGCGGCGTCGACGGCTCCATGAAGTTCCGGCAGCTGCCAGAGAAAGATCTGGTTGTCCACACGTGGCCGTCGTGATGCAGATGACCTCCTAGATCCTAATATATCTCAGTGTGACTGAACTATGTCGGGACACCACAGCAGTGATAACTATAGCATGTAGGGCAAAGAAGAGTCATCAAGTAGAGCAATGGGATGACACCTGTAAGAAGTGTGGCTATTTCCTGCAGTATTGAAATGAGATTACGTTTGTATGTGTTGATGTCCACCATTGGGAGGGATTGGTTCTTGTAGAAAACGTGTTCCCGAGATAAATGCTTCGTAGTCTGCCATAAACAAAACCTTCCCTATTTGCTGTCACGCATCCTGCATGCCAAATGACTTCAGTCTACCAGTGAGGTCAACTATAGAACATCAATGGGTATTTTCGTATCCAATAGTTCAAGGTCAACAAGTGCTTAAACCCTGGTGAATGTTTCATTGTAATATTTCTCAGGGTATCATATCTAACAGTGCCAGATATTGGCTAGGAATAGATAATGGTCATATTTCACGTACTTTACCATCATCTACTCTAAATTATCTTCATTTGAGGTCATGTAACTTTTAACATTTTCATTCATGTGGCCAAATCTGAGCTATCTGATTGACAACCACGAATATCGCTAGTCCCACTTAGATGTCTCTTTAACCAGGTAACCGGCCCTAATGTGCAGTCTATGATGGAAAGTTTGTATGTGTTTGTAATCCATGCTTGGTTGTCTTGTTTATGCTGACTCAGCAAGAATGGCAAAGTTTTTACCATGTCACTGCAATATCAGTGATATTTCGAACAAATAGTAAACCTCCCTTTCTATACGATTAATATCAACTATCCCAAGTTTTAACATTGATTGTCAATACTTGCAATTTTAATATGGTACATTTATTTACCCAAGGTCAAACAGTTATTAGTGCTAGGAAATATTTCTGTTGAAGGATGATAAGACATTGAATGCATCATGTTTAGCTAGAGATATCTAGCCATGTTTATATTTATATATGTGAACATCATTGAATGCTGAATCTGATTACGATATGAACACATTCCTAATAATGGATGACTTTGCAGGTCATGATGACCTCGGGATGTACTGTATTTAAGTCCTTGCATTGTATGCAATTCTAGTTTGAGCAGTAACGCCAAACCTCATGCTAGTGTAACAAATGGATTGTAACAAATAGACTTTTTGTCAAACATGTTTGTAACCAGGGTAACTAATAATGTAGTCTGACTTATAGAGGTACCTTTAGTCTACGTATATAGTGTAAAGTTTTATCAATTGTATTTGAACAGCTCAGTTTTCTAACTCTGAGTGTTTGATGTTGTCGTGCTAGTGGACTTTTATTATATTTACAGCTGTATTATCATGATTACACGGAACATAGACACGTATCTATAGGATTGGTAGGTTTACATTACCGGTATTACAATTTACTGATTGATTTAATACCTATGCCATTGGAATTATACAATTATATGTATAACTATATATGGTGGTTGTGACAAATGACACTTATTTTTAATTTAGGATACAAATGCGGTTTCAAATTACAATAGCTAAGTATTTTAAAAGAATATAATTTGTTGTATTTATGTTGTAATTAAAGAAGACAATCATCTAGCTATTATGGACGATTGGTCTGGAGAATTTTCATAGTTTAGTACTTGGATCTATTTATTATGTGATATCAGATCTGTTGTCATTGTGATATGTGTATTTAAATCGAAAAATAGATTTCATGGAGTTTAGACTGTTGAATATAGAATACTGCTCACAAAGAGCCTGTTAGATGGAGCATTTACATAAAATTCAGATTTGTCGATTTATATGATTCTTCAGTAACATTTAATTAAAAGCTTGATAGTAGCGGCATCATGACAACCTAGTGTGCATTTATTTCTCATGATCTTTGCAATACCATATCATTACCGGTATGTCATGTGTTTCTCTGCATAATCTTTGCATGGGGTTTATTGACACATTATGAAAAATATTCTCTGTGTTTGTTTTCATTGTCATAATCAAAATAAAAGTTTAAGAGTATTACATAAATAATAACACAATGTGCAATATATGTAAATATTGTCGACAATGTTGAGCATTCGATTGTGAGACATAATATATAGAAGCTGGCCAGTGTCGGTTCATAGTATACAGCAGGGATAAACAGTAACTTTAAACAATTGTGTAAATAGTTTACATCTCTCTCTAGCATCACCCACCCAGCCCTGTCACACCCCACCCACCCCTCCCCACCCCACCATACCCAATGTCCTCCCATAAAATATGCATTTTGAGAAATGTTTCCACATGATTCCATATCTACTATACGCTAGTGCTGCAGTGATATTAAACAAGGACCTATGCAGCTACTGGCCCTAAAAGTGTTGTAGAAGATGCTGTAAAATCATCACATTTCTACTCCACCCCATCATAGTGGCATCCCCATATAATAGCCTGCTATTACAGAACTAACACAGATACAAAGTGAGTAATCTTGTTTAAAAGATTTTCTCAATGTATTTTTTTTTAAAAACATTTGGTTGCAAGATGTTTATTCCATATTTTGTATCGCCATTGGATCGAGGAGTCTAGATATAGTCTAGATATCTTCTAGTATCTGATAGATTTTAGAAACGGGGGATTGTCTGATCTTTACTGGTCACGACTTTAGTAATGTGTAGGAGTACATTCTGGTATAATAATTGTTGTTGCGTTCATTCCATGGATTAATCATGAAATTTGAATCTGAAAGTATTACCTATGTTGATGGTGTTTTTCCATAGTTACTATTCAGCTATCTGACTATTACTATTCAGCTATCTGACTATTCCCTGTAAGGTTGTACCTTCCTGATTCTGTGATAGACTCAAGACCAAGGAGAGAATCATGTTGTTATTTATCGGTTGGAATAGCCTTTCCATCTCTGAGGTTGTTTTTGAGCTGTATGTTGCCCACAGTGTGCTCTATATATGAGATATACAATGTGTTTATCCAAGTAGTGGAATGTTGAGAAATATGTTGAGAAATATGGAAAATATACGGAAAAGTGAGATACTGTTTGAGAAATTCCTTTCTGGTTTTTTTTGGACACGGTTTAGTTATTTGTAAGTAGTTTAAAATACAAGCATGAGCATCAGTGTGAATTTAGCACTGTGTTTTACATGTACATGGTGGCTCTGACTGTTGATGGATATAGTCGTAATCCTTGTTGGGAATAATTTAGAAAGTAGACCAAAATACACTTTATTGGATTGCTTGAAAATGTACAAATCTAGTTAATATTTACAAAATTTATCTGTTGTTAATTGGCCATAATAGTTATTGATGTTATTATTAAGAATATAATATGGTTTAACTAAATGTATTTCTGTGATTACTGGGCATTACTTCGCCAGTTGGTTCCATGAGCTGAATAAGCTTCTATTGACAGAGTTAGACCTGATCCAAACCTGGGCATCTACTGCAGTGTCCAGCAGAAGGAAAGTTAAATAGATTTGTTCAGACGACTAGTAGAATAGTTGTCTGTCATCATCTACTGACAGCCTCTGATTTCACTTTGCTTCATTGTAATGGATGAAGTACGTAGTAGTGGAGAACTGTTTTAGGAAGAGGATGATTTTCAGCATGATTGAAATAACATTTTTCATAGTTTTAAATAAATGTTTTCTTTTCTCATGAATTTTGGCATGATTTCGCATAAAAGGTTTGATAAAGTATTTGCATTTCTCATTTGAAGGCACAAGGCTTCCGTTTATCTTCTTGCAATGCACATTAGATCATTGCCGTGTTTTGGCTTGGACATTCAGCATTGGGATGTCTGGTAACAAATGTCCAGTTCATCCTTTCACAAAGCTTTATTATCCGCTAAGAGACCATAGTGCTCTCTTTGCAGTGTACTAGCTATCGGCAAAGAGAGCGTTGGTCTGCACAGAGAGCGTTGGTCTTGTAGTGGATAAGAGAGCTTCAGTGGATAAGAGCGTTTGGTGAAAGGATATCCAGCTATGTGGACCATTCACTATTGGTGTGGTGTTCTGTGTAAGCAGTGGTTTATGTGAGAGTGTTGATTCTCCACAATGCCTCCACCACAACAGATAGACTTTGTGATACATGTATACACTTGGGTAGGCACGTTTAGGTACATGTTGAAGATTTGCAACTTTGATACCCCAGAACTGAAGCCATTGAATACTAAACCAATGGCGCATTCAATGCAGGGAAACATGTTATCAGGCAACCGGAAAACAGGGACCAAATATTAAAGTCGAATTACATCCATCGTTAATTAAGAAATGTCGAGGCATTAGCATTCATTGTGCCACGAAGCTAATGGGTCACGAGACCAAATTCCATGATGCGCGACAGCCTTTGGGGACCAATTATATTTGAGTTGTTGGTCCAGTGATCTAGCCCTGTGAAAACCTATGGAATCTTATTAATATATATTTACCATTAATAGTCTGCTTTGTAAATCGTATATATTATGAGAAGATATTTGTTTGTACATGCTGCACTTAGTCTGAGGATGTATCTCGCTACTTAAGATTTATGATTGTATATTTATTTATTGTCTGGAAACCCTTCATATAACATTCATGTTTTATAATTGTACATTTTCACAAATTATTTGTAAATTTTAAGTTGGTCACCATTTTATTCTGTATATATTGGCATGGATGAAACATCCAAACATATGTGTTTGCAATATGAAATTTTATTCATAGTAAAACTGTTGAACAATTTCATTCCCTCATTACCTTGTTATGTTATTCTCAAGAGAGATGTGAGCTGTTGAAAGTTTCACATATTGAAACGACCAATGTACATACATGTGTAGCAAGGTTACATTTCCTGTTGTGGCTATTATATCTGGCATCTAGTAAGGTTTGGAGGCTTGAGTCCTCTGCTGCCAGTTAGGAATGAAGAACATGCAATTGTGATCAACTAAATAAAGGTAATTAATGGTGATGTCATCTCTTGTTTGCATTATTTCAATCTCTCTCTCTCACTCTCTCTCTATCTCTCCCTCTATCTCTCTCCCTCTCTCTATCTCTCTCACTCTAACCCCTATCTCTCATCCCCTCTGTCTCTCTCTCTCTCCTCTCTCTCTCTCTCTCTCTCTCTCTCTCTCTCTCTCTCTCTCTGTCTATGTCTCTGTCTCGTTCTGTCTCTGTCTCTGTCTCTGTCTCTGTCTCCGTTTCTGTCTCTTGTATCTTCCACATCTCAGTATCTGGTGCTGGAGTACCTCATGGCTTCTGTCTCTGGTACGAAGGTGTGGAGATGTGACAAGTTATCTCTTCTATTTACAGCACAACAAGCACACCTATAGTTTCTCATTGCTTCTGTACTGTCACTACACTAAGATACTTGGTTGTTCCTGGTCAGGGATGGCGATTTAATGCAATATTATGTGTTAATTGGATTGTCTTGCTTGCAAATGAACTAGTAATTCATGAATTAACATAATGGATAGTATTTATTTAACCGATTACAATCTACCTGCAATGGTGTTAGCTAGAGCTTCCTCTAGCCTTCCATGGTGACCATAAGATACTTTCTATATGGGTATTGTTTTCCACCGATCACATCCGTGGGGAAGGCTAGATGAATGCGAGCTACAATTGTACTAGCACATGGCATTTTAATGAAAGTGAACCAACTACTAGAATTCGAAATATATTTCACCCTTGCTTCGCTGCAATAGCGACAAGTTAAAAAATAGATAAAAGATAACTCAAATATTGTCTGAAAATGTCCCTCTGGATCCACGCTGAAGTCGTACTCGCTGACAGGAAGTTTAGAGAACCGCAGAGATTAATCACAACTCTGATTTAGTCACCTTGTAAATGTTTGATGAAAGTAGTGCTATATATCTTCATTATTTTCGGCTCTCAATTAAGTGTGCAAGATGAATAATACCAAGCCAGTGCTTTTCTATTAGTTCACTGTGTGTCATCCTCGAAACAAACAACTATATCCTACCTATACTTAACATCCGTCAAATGCCATGGCAGGCGAGACTTCTATTAATACATAATGATTATTGGTTTCTGTTTCTAGGATGAATGTGCTTGTTTGTTTGTTTGTTTGTTTGTTTGTGTGTGTGTGTGTGTGTCTCTCTCTCTCTCTCTCTCTCTCTCTCTCTCTCTCTCTCTCTCTCTCTCTCTCTCTCT
>JAVCKZ010074954.1:0-13338 GCA_034780755.1 Lepetodrilus elevatus
GTTTTTCATTCCATGAAGTATTTACCGAGATAATCTACGAAATAGGGGGGTCAATGCATTTCATGCCAAACTATAATCGTTTAACTCCTGAAGTCTTCGTCGGATACGGGTGAAAGATTCTGCTGTCATGTAGAACAGTAATTTACTCACTTGAAGTGCAACTATCCTGACAACGACACAACATTGACTGTTGCTTTCTACTCACAGGCGCTTCCCAAATTGGAGAATTTAGAAGTCATCAACTTTGGCGACTGTCTTATACGGTCCGAAGGAGCGAAGGCTTTGGCGAAAGTTCTAAATGAAGGGCATCAAAAGCTGAGGGTAGGTTTGCTTGTTGAAGGGAAAATATGTATTCTTCATCTATCAAAACATTTTAAAATCTTTTTTATTTCTGTGATGTGAAACGACTATTAACCCTCTCCCTGCTGGATTAGGCACATGCACTGCTCCGGTTGCCTTCAGCATGGAGAGAGTTAATGTTGACATTGTCGAATATGGCACAACAATATTAATATTAATACAGTACCAGCTGGTGCTAGCAGGTTTACATATAAGTGAAAGAATCTTGAAAGTGGTTCTTACCCCAAATTCAATAGCAAATTAATTATTGCTGCCATTACTATTATTATTATTATTACTACCGACGGTATTGATATTCTGCTATATTTGTGTTCAGGAGTTGATACTGTCCGGCAATGAGATCAACGGCTCTGGTGCCAGCTGTGTGGCTGAGAGTCTCGAGGACAAACAGTACCTCGAGAAGTTTGACCTCAATGGTACGTATCTCGTGTGGCCCGACATCATGCACAGAACAATCCTAGCACTGGGAGTCATAGCTACTATTTGGGAGTAAGACTCGTAGCGCTACAATAATTCTGTGAAACAGGAGCCCGATAATATTGGATTTGCATACAAAAATAATAATTTTGCAGCGACTTTAAACTCCATTGTCTCATTTTAGAAGAGTAACTTAAACTGGAATCTTTGTTCTACTTTTGCCATGAGAGCTTTCCGAAACATTTAAAGACATTGTGTATGTTATACTTTCTACACATATGCAAATATGTCATAATTTCTTCAAGTATACGTTTAAATCAATATTTTCATTGAAGCCAGGTGAGCTTCGGAACCTTTGCTGACATTGTGTGTGTGTTGTTCTTACAGCTAACATGTTGGGAAATGAGGGGATCGACTTGGTGCGAGGAGCTATGCTGGCCGTGGGGAAGGAGGATGTGCTAGCCTCGTTCAGGTGAGCTCGTTACGACCTTGTACTCCTGAGCTCGTTAACACCCCATTACCTGGGCCATCCCCTCTGCGTCTACATTTCACAAAAGGTATTAGACGAAGATTAAGACTAGTGTCATCCTCTATTAATAGTGATTTCCACTGCTTCATACGCTACAATCCCTGCAAACTTTAGCCAGTGATACTGGCATATCTGCAATTTCTCTGATCAGCGAAAATCTGCACAATTGGATTATTTTTATTTATCTTTTGTGACATGGACGAAATGCTAATAACTATGAGATAGTCTAATAAAGTGTCAATATTATGAAAATGTTCTGAATGACGATTTTTTATGTTCTTCTTTTCTGTTACAGTGATGATGAAGGAAGTGACGAAGAAGATGACGACGATGATGATGATGATGACGATGAAGGAGATGAAGATGATATTCAAGTGGTTGACGATGATGATGAGGTAAAATTATGTGACTAATACCATTGCAATTATCTTGTTTCAGTCACAAATGTCTGTTTAATATAGACTTTAAATGCATCTAGTAATCATCAAGCAAATAGTTTCACATTCTGGGAAAATTTGGACGACATAATTGTAAATCATTCTTGCTTTCTTTATCAGCTTGTCATAGTGATTCTCTCCTTGATCTGTTGGTACCAGCCAGTGCTCGCAGGTTTATTGCAACATTCAGCGCTACGCAACATTCAGCGCTACGTTGTGATGTGTGAAAGAATCTTGAAAATGGCTCTAAATATTCCTGGAGGAACATTGAGCAATAATTAACTCGTTCTCTGTCATGGTAAATGGATCTTACTGTAAAGCAATGTTACTGCAGGTTGTCCTCCCCCCAGAAACAGTTACGATATATTAGCTTCATTGAGATTGTGATAGCAATGTGTTGGTTGAAGTTAGTTTTATGTAAAAATTAAAGTTTCCATGATCTGGTCCTGACAGGAAGCCGCGGACAATCGGGAAGGGGAGATAAGCAATGATCTGTCCTTGCAGATCAAAGGTCAAGCGATAACACCAGTGAAACTGGTAAGTTCACAAATATGGAAAACTTTCGCGATAGTTTACTTTTATAATCCAGTTACTCAAATCTTGACTTCTATGTTCAACCGACTGCTTCTGTGGCATGGTAGTTAGTGTGTTGGCCCAGAGAATGGTAGGTTGACGGTTCTAATCCTAGCTTCAACAAAGGACATTAACTTGTTGTTACCCTGCTTGCCATTTAGCATTTATTGGGTAAAACACAAGGTCCGAGTCAGCATGATGAAGGTCTGAGTCGGCATGATGTGTCTGAGTGGGTGTATTCATAGTCCAAATGTGACAGGATATTCTAGTAAGCTAATACCACCAGCCAGTAGAAGTCTGGCCTAGTACAAGCAGGGCATGTACACACAACATGCAAGCCGTGATATGAGTGAAATAATCTTGAAAGTGGCTTTAGACCCAAATTCAAACGACCATCAACACGCTCAACTGAAAACAGTAGTGACTTCCTCCTAGTCTTCATATTTCCGGGTTAAATATTTGCCCGGGTAAAGGGTTAATGTCATGAGGCAGCGATAGATCCACGTGATGCCAATGCCAGTTTTATTTCTGGTTGCAGGAGGAAGTCACTGCCAATGATGTAGCCGATCAGTTGAAGAGTCTTTCCTTGTTGTAGCAACCGTCGCCTAGCAACCGTTCAGATCTCATCCAGTGCATTTCAAGCATTGGACTTTTGTCGACAGTCACACCTGTGTTATTTTAATATTTACACGTCACCGCAATTTGTCAAACGTTATTGCTGGAAATTGTGGAAATGTTTTTTTAATAACGAGCGACACAGCTGTTTAAAAATTGAAGTGTATGTTTTAACATGTTTATGTGATTTTATACCAAATATTCTGCCATTGTTTCTGGCAGGTGGTATTGATATTTTGAAAGAATTTTACTGCTAAATCCATATCTTACGAGTTTTGAGTACATGTGTTTAAAAATATTTAATCGGAATCTGATGAAAGAGTGCTTGCTTTTGTGAGTTTGGGAAGGATTATTTCCTTATTGCCAAAGTGTGGACGAGGCTACGAGAAATTTTGCTACGATATAAAACGTGTATATTTGTCCAACACCAGAGCATTAACCGTCTCCCTGCTGAATAAACTCAAAAGTGTTCTATTTCTGCATGTGGTGGGGCAACAAGTCGCCTTTAGCAGGGAGAGGGTTAACCAGTGAAAGTAACTTGAGCACTCTGTGATACTACTACAGTAGATTGGTGTCTATGTCTTGTATTGTAATCTGTAATTTATTTACCAACACTGTACGAGCTTAGAAGATTGCTGATTTGATATAGTAGTATACTACGTATTCAGGGTTTATATTTTACCATACACTGTTCAGGGTTTATATTTTAGATACATTTTTCATGATTACCGTTCATGGTTGGATTATCGGTTCGGACGAGTGAATGATTCATGCTGCGACTAAACAATTTAATGTAATGTAAAACAATAACACCCACTTCATGGTTGCTATTAATGTATGCTGTATCGGAATTCTGTTTTACTGAAGTTCTAATGTTAACTGTTTCTGCCATCACATTTGAGTGAAATATTCGTACAGTGATGTAATGCATTAAATCAATCAATCCTTTCACTGTTGGTGCATAGTATATAATTCATCGGTAAGATTATGAAAAGTATTGCGTCGCTACAATCGATTGTAAACAGATTGCAGCAGTGATGGTTGCTAGTGTTGGCCATGTCCAAAGATATTGTAACAATATATTGCAGTGGGAAATTGTGAAATTTGTTTATCTGACAAATGTTCCCATTTGGATAGTAATTTGGACAGTATTTTACAAGAGGATAAGATGTTTTTACCATAGATGATAAATAAGATAACTTTGTGGATATAACTGTTCATAGCCATGTCTGGATGTGATATTCTTTTTATGCTGGTGATAAATGCATCATGAACAAGCTTTGATGTAATTCCCCTCAAAATTGGTGCTTATGGTGCAAAATGTTTCAGCTTTTTTTGTCAATAGTGCTATCTGGTTACTATTTAATTAGATACATTATTTAACCAGAAAGAAAGTGTTCAATCAGATTAGCTGTCATTTATTTATTATTCAGTCATCTCATGCTTCATTCATATTTATTGTTTTTATTCCACTATTGGTTATTCCTCTATAGAAGTGAGACGTATCTGATTGCACTTTGATGGAGAAAAAGTGTATATTTATTCTCTTTAGCAATCTTAGTTTGATTACTTTTAAAGTATTATTTATTTTAGGTATTACATTATTTGCGGATTTTAACTATAGTATGGTAAATTTCGTAACCACAAATGTTGGATCAATAACTATGGAGGTATTGCTGCTTAAATAGATATTTATGTATTTCCTTCAGTATTCAGTATTTTCATAATCAAAGAAAACCTCTGTGTGTAACAGAATCTTCATTAATGGCTTCATCTTCACCATGTTAAACGTTCTGGTCAGATGTGCTAATTTGCATCTCTCAATATGATATGGTACTTGTTAATCCAATATATATTTACTCTTCGATGTTCAAGGGACACGGATAGCCGTTCTTGTGGTTGTCTCCCCTTTATTGTAATGCACAGTTCCCACTCACACTAATGAACTTATCACAACGTTATGCGGGGCATGTTTCTCATATTGGTGAATGGTATTAGTATTAGAGTTATGTTCCCATTGCATTCATCGCAAATTGGTGAAAGATTCCCGCTGCGACATTAAACTCCATATTCACTCACTATGATGTACCTCGTCTTGAGACTTGAGCATGTTCAAATCCTGAAAAACGCACAAAGATAATTTCTGTTTGAACATGTTTCAATTTCAATGCTTAATTATGTTAAATTTATACATTTATGTTCTAATTTCTACCCTATTAAAAGTATATGATATAAGATTGCCGCTTTGAACACTACATCCCGCAGCGACGTTAAACTCCATATTCACTTATTCATTGAGCGCTACAATAAATAAGTTTTAGATCTTATCTAAACCAGTTCAGATTTGTGATAATAAGCTAGTGACAAACTTGCGAATGTTTAATGTAAATGTACCACATCAAGGTCCTAGTGATGGACTTGCTTGTTCACAATAGTGCCAAGTGGGCAACAGAGCCCTGACTATTTTTACACTTTACGACTTGTCACTGTTGTTGTAATATCGGGTTTATACCACGTAATAAAATATCTTCATGTCTTTAGTTGTCATCGTATTTTATGGTGTATCTATTTGTATGATTCGTCATGTATGGGTGAAATTAATGCAAAGGCAGTATAAAAGGAAGCGAACAGATTGAAGAAAAGGCCAACAGATCTGAAAGATGGTCAACAGAATAACTAGAATACAGCCAATAAGCTGTGAAATACTAACTCCTAATACAGATGAAACAGTGCCAGATCAATTGCTGATGTAACTCGAGATTCTTCTAGCCTTCCCTGCTGACCATAAGATACTTTTTATATGGATATGGTTCCGCTTACCCCGACCATACCCATATAATATTGAAAATCTCTTATGGTCAGCAGGGAAGGCTAGAGTAATCTTATAAGGTGATTTGTGAACAAATCTTTCAGTTGAGCGTGAAATTATACGAAGTTGCCTAGGTTGATGGGTACAAAATTGTTCGGGGTTCGACGTTACATGGGTTTGAAAACGTTTTGGGTACACGGTTGCAGTGATCTTGTTTCGTGATGCCAGAACACTTGCTGGTGCTACTAGAAGACTTCATAGGCAGCAGCGGCAATGTTGGTCACAGCAGTTGTAAATTTGGTCGACCTCAGTGGTTAGATTGCATGGTTTACGATCCTCTGTTCTCTTGCAGGTGTCTGCTGCCGAGTTCCTGGCGTTCCCGTCTCCTACCAAATTGCAGCAGATGGGGCAGACTCGAGCCAGTGCACTTCAACAACAGTTAGGGGTAAGTGCAGCTGCACTGACCGGATTCAAAACCTGTCTCGGGAGCGCAACATTAATGTCCGCGAAAGTTACCGTTCTGATGCGAACATGATAGGATGTGCTGTCTGTACCATGGCATTGCAGTTATCATCCTTCACTCACTCACCTTGGTCTGTCATTGCGAACCAGTGCTTGCAGGTTTACTGCAACATTCAATGCTATGAATGTTGCGGGTTTCCTCCTGCCCTAAACTGAAAAGTAAGAGGATCTTGAAGAAGAAAAAAGAGCTGCACTGAATAATATACATTTAAGACTTGCTATACATTTATCGGAGTTGTGACTCATAGCACTACGATTGTAAATATTAAGTAAATTTGTCACAAAATGTTTGTTATGTTGGTGTGGCACAAAAGTTAAGCACAGTGAAGTTTCTCGTTCATGGCTAATGACTGATCTGTGTTGCAGGTTGATGTAGAAGATGCAGACAAAGTAGTGGAGACGGTAATGAAGGTTAGTTTCCCTCGTGTCTATACATTATTTTAAAATACCCAACAAAACTTGTATTTTTATGTATCAGTCGGATCTTTTAATTATTGATCTCATCCATGTTAATTTCATTCAGTGCTTGAAAGAAACCTGACAAATTATGAAACCTGATTCCGTTTGCATTGTCAGGTGGCTGCAGTTGTACGACCCGACGACGACAGGACGAGAGACGCAGCGACTGAATGTATAGGTCAGTGCGAAACAGATTGTATAAGCTTGTGGTTAGATATCTGCAAAATTCTCTGTGCAAGTGCCACAGACTAATCTTAACTGTTCGCATTTATTGAACGCGCGCATTTTATTGAATGCACGCGTTTGCATCTCATAGAGGTCCATCTGTAGTAGATATCTAGAATAGTGCCGGGCAATCATGTACTATATGCTACACAGACAAATCTTTTTGTTAAAACTTCTGTGGACCATACTATCACAGCATTTGAGAGAGGAGTTCTCCAAAGAAAACAATCGGATGATTGAATTTTTCAAGGATTTGGTTAGGATCAAGAAAGTACTTCACTAAATATTCGAGACTGACTGCTATTTTACACAACATGGTTTGACTGTAGATTCTGTTTTACTCAATGAGGTTTGACTGTAGATTGCAATCAACCGTGTATATAATCCAACTAACAATCTGTATATTTCAGATGTGCTACTTGTGGAAGTGTTGAAGAATGAACACACTCTGAGCCAGGTTGTCAACGCCTTCCTCGTTCATCTCGGACTCATCAAGGTTGGTCAAGATATTTTATTGCATACATTAGGTTGAAGTAGCATTTTAATCCTTGGTCTTTCAGTGCTGGCAGGTTTAAGTGTCACAAATGTTGCAGGTTTCCTCATGCATTAAAAACTGACAAGTCGTGATATAAGTGAAAGAATTTTGAAAGCGGCTGTAAATGTTATGGAAACTCTTTCGTAAAAGAAAATAGGCATTTTCTTGTGACATACTGAGTAAGAGATGCTTCTATCTTTCAACTCGGAAACTTTCTCACTATGATTCACATGTATAAATGGACACGATATCCCTGAAATATCCTTAATTACACTTCGCTGTCAATATTTTCTTCCACGACGTTTTCGTAATTCCACTAAGATATGTTGTACGTTGCTGTTTTCAGGGTGAGAACAAGAAGTTCAAGCCGATGTCAGATATCTCCGGGCCTCTGATCGTCCTGAACCACGTCGTACAGCAGGCGTACTTCCCCAAGTTGGGACGAGAGATGCTTCAGGCTTTTGTCAGCTCGTAAGCAGACCATATGCCAACATGTTCCTTTCTATTGTTTTAACAACAATGTTCATGCAGAGTAAAATTCACACAATTTGCAAGATTTCTGGATTTTTTTTTGCAGCTTTGTTATTGAACACCTAAACGGGCCAGATTTGGTATTTTATTACCAAGTTGTAGATTTCTAATGAAAAATACTAAGACAACGCCAAAACACAGAGTGTATATGTTCAGACATGTATGTCAGAAAAGCTTCATAGTGTAGAGGTTTAATATTCCTGCAGCAACTTAAAAAGCATTAAATTATACGATCAATATTATAATAACCCTTCATTGTTCCTATATTTCAGACCGCATCCACAGCTTCAGAAATGTCCCCAAGCACAGCACAAGCTTCTACAGACTCTTTACGCCTTCTGACGACCTCCACCGTGTGAATTTTATAATGACCCTGACCCTGTTAATACTGTTACGACGGCCCCGACATTGTTAATAAAGATCATGTACAATAAATTACTGTAAATATCACTCCACTATTTTGTTATCACTTTTGGGATCATAGTGATACAATGGCCTACTTCGGGCGGTTTTTCAAGTATCTAGAGTTTGTGCGAATTTGCAAAAGCAATGCTAGTGACGTCACGAACATGCTATAGGACGGCCCACGAAGCATGAAAGCTTGTCTAGTAACAACTAGACATACGCAATGACACTTCCGGGCTAAACAAGCGTAACCGCCCAAAGTAGGCCGATATCAACACGACTGAGATAACCAATGTTTCGGAAGATAACAAAGGATGTATAAAGAATGGTATAGACAACAACAAAAAAGGAATAACAATCAGCTTTATTATATACACACACATGGAAAATACAGATGTCATATCTGAAGATTCTGTTTGTAAAGCTGCTTATAAGGTTTGTGCTTTATTTAGCAAACAAATTATACTTTTCAGCACCAATTAAATTATTCACCTCGGTCTGACATTTCATAAAGGGAGGTCATTCACGAGATTTGAGAGTCTGGGAGAGTTGGCGCTGAAACGGTTCCTTTGCCTTCTATTTTGAACGGGACTCCTTTATATGTGGCAACCTTATTCGAGTCTGTGCGTATATCGGGTTTCAGCGTCTCCCAAATTTTCTTCTTTGGAGGCAGCTGAACATCGGGCTCACCTAAAAAATATATGTCGACACAAAAATGAGTAAATAATGGTTTTTGAGATTGTAACACACTTTTATTCTTTTAATTTGTTTAATTTAAAGACATATAATATCAGATATTTATGGTTGTAGTAATTTTGAATACTTCAGCACGGAAATGTTTAACAGGAATTGGTAGTAATGGGATCCTACCGGGGTAGCCCTCAAACGTGACCCTGTCTCCAGGCTGAACACCGGGTGGGGGAACGAGGATCTCCACTTTCTCCGGCGAGCTGGCGCACATGATCATCCCCTCCGAGAGAATTCCACGCATCTTGGCTGGTTTGAGGTTACACATGAATACTGCGAGGCGGTTCTGCATCTGTGAACATGATAACGACAGATGTACACACAATTCATTTAGATAATCTAGAAACAAAAAGGTCCTTTAAAATTGCACTTTATTTATTGGTCAGAGTATCAAATATATTTTGGATTTGAACTCATTATAATCAAATTTAACTTGTCCGTTTGAAAAACTTGGGTTCCTAGTTTCATAAAAGGGCATAAATCGTGGTGCCACTATTTCCTGCTAAATTATAAACTGGTATACAGCCTGATATAAGCTAAGAATACAGTACGACCCTGGGCAGGCCAGGTCATGAGAACTATCTCATTTTTTTTCCATTTGCCAGAGCGTACTCTCAGATTATGTATTTTCATGAGACTTTCTTACTAACAAGCCAGGAGTTATTGCAGAGGTGATGATACAGATAGTGATATGACCACCGCACATGGTATGCCTACCTGATCCAAGGGTATGTGTTTGACGAGCCCCGACACCACAGTCCGCGTCTTCTCCTCTCCCACGTCCACATTCTCCACGTACAGGGAATCCGCGTCTGGGTGTTTCTCCGCAGACAGGATCTTCCCCACGCGCAAATCGAGACGCGAGACGTCCATCTTCTCAGGTTGAGCGTCACCGGCTCCTTTAGCCTTCTTTCCCTTTGACTCGCCTAAAACAATAAAAAGAATTATGTTGCAGTGGAAATATTTCACCCATAAGCGAAAAAAATAATATGAGATATGGTCCAGTTCTACAGAAAAATCTCAGTTTTACACGAGTCGTAACTCACATCCATTAATAGTGAGCTATCACTAGTAGTCCTACTTTCTTAATGATGAAACTTCTTTCCTAACCTTCTTTCTTCTCAGCTTTCTTCTGTTTTCCTTCACCTTTCTTAGGTTTGTCCGGGGTGGGGGCAGAGGCAGTGGGTGTGGCCTGTTCTGCAGCTGGAGGGGGTGGGTTTCCACTGGAATCTCCAGCACCCTGGGACATTGCCGTCTTGGGGGGTAGCGGAACTTGCTTCACTGAAAGGATGATGAAGAAGGCATGACATACATGTAAAGCTCGTAATTGTTCAGTGTTCAAATTAAGACACCAAATAAGATTGCATACTTCACAGATTTGTTCTCTGACCTGTGTAAATAATGACAATGTTTTGACCAGTATATTAATTCTATTATTGTCATGTATGGGTGAAATATTCCTGCTGCGATGTAAAATAATAATTAATTCACTTAATTCGATGTCTATGCCAGTCATTGCATATAGGTAAAAGATTCCAGTAGCAACATTAAAAACAGATCAATCAATAATGCTATGGAATGGATTTTTAAAAACCCAAATAACCAAAAAGAATCGCCATTAACAATTTCTGTATGAGTTATCCAACTGATGACTGGTGTATGATGACTACTAAGACTAACCCACCTCCATTTCTAATTTCTGCCATTACAAGCTGAGATTTGATGTCATTGATTTCATTTCTCAGCTTCTCGTTTTCTTTTCCCAATGCTTCTTCTTCCCCTTTGCTGGAGTTTGCCACTGAAAATACGATATGCGATCACAAAACAAGAAAATAATAATGCAAATAGGTCAGACAAGTTGAAATTTAACATTGTCAAAATACCTTTCCTAACTTTCCAGATTGATTGATGAGATCATTTTTAATATTTTAATTCAATGATGTAATCTTTCTTTAGGGATAATATATAAATTAATTCAGAGGAAATGACAATAGTTTTGTCTATTTCTGCAATGAGTTGTATGTCTGAAGTCAGTACCAGCAGCTTGTCGGAGGAGATTGATCTGATTGCGCAGCTGTAAAATCATGGCATCTGCCTGTTCTGCTCGTAACTTCATTCTCTGGACTGCCTCTGGAGAAGCAGATAACGCCATTCTGAAATAACAGGGATTAGATTTACAACAAATACAACGGTTACGGTAATCTAAGTATTTTCTGACATTTATTTACATTACTATATTATCATGATGTTGGTTAGGCAATTTTTATGGCCGGATGGTGTCATTGCTACGCTAGTCTGTACGTTATTGTACTGTAGAAATGACACTATCCAGGAATAACCCTGGTGTAGTGTAACATTTGTCAGACTATCACAAATGCCCTGCTAGGTACCTCGCTTTAGCAGCTGTTTAGTGAAATACTATAGTCTGTAGTCTACAGTCACAGTGTAGAAGAGTAAATTTAGATGAAGAACATTTGTTCTTTCTAGATGCTGGTAGATTATTTGGAATTTAATGGATATTTGTTTTCTATCTGGCTGTGTCGAGCAAAACTGATTCTTAGAGAAATATCTTAAACTTGAACAGCTGTTGAAGTTAATGTAAACAAGAGTGAACAGTGCCAGTTGTCAGCTGGTTGTTGTCGACTGCGTCTGCGGTCACTGTCGGCTGTCAAGTGTCAACACAAACAATAAACTGGTATGTCGGAATTTCTATCCAGTGAAAAACTTTGGGCTAAGTGATTAGACAGATGTCGATCTATATAGAAAGATAATAGATATACAACATACTTGAAAAAACTCAAAGCTTTCATAGAATATTAGAAATATCAGCAACGTGACTTATGAAAGCGGAAGTTAGTACAAATAAGAACTTAAAAGCCGAAGAGTGGGGAAAGGGAGATAAGCACGTCATTTCCTGGAATATGGGGGAGTGAGGAAGATTTCAGGGAGAGTTTGTGTTGTCTAGATAAAATCAGCCATGCAGATTATTTAGTCCACTCGTAGGTATCATTGTGTGTACGTACAAAGCAATATACGCGATCTGATGCATTCAAAATAGACAATTACTTCTCCAGCATGAAATTACTGCAACAGCATGAAACGCCTGTAAAATCAGCTGATGAAAACGTTTTATAAATATTGGAGAGACAGAACAATTTATTAATGTAATAACTTCATATCAACATTAACCATGCATCAATGGAAACATCACGAACATGGCATTGACAATTTATCATTACCTGAATCAAATTAATAAAACTGTTTTACATTGATAAATATCTATTATCACTATCAGTGTTTATGATTAAAATAACATTTAAACTAGTAACTGTAAAATCCTGAGTCATTAGCATGGTCAGTGTGCCTGAACTTCGGTTAGATACAAAAACATTTGACCCAGAACCTTGGTGGATCCAGTCCATCATCAAGTTATACTGGATGAATTGTCTAACTTACAAACCATTGGATATATGCGAGTCTATGTTGATTACTTGATTACCAGCTGATTATCAATCTCTGATTGTCTTTTTTTTAAACTTGACAGCATCATTTTCATACTTAATTTTATTAAAACAAAATATGAGGCCCAACTTGTCCTTTCAGAATTTCCTCATTATACGGACTGAATATGACTGCACTGGACAAGGCAGAGTTTGGCGTGTCGACATTCTTCGCGGCAAGTCATCCCAACGACAAGTGCGGCGCCAATGGACTGCCCTTAACTCCAAACTCCATCAAAGTCGTTGGACGCTTCCAGTTCCTCAAAAAGATAGAACACCCCGCGGTCTGCAAATACATCGACATAGTCAAGACCAAAAATGGTAATTTACTTCAGATATTATGCAAAAGCTGTTTCCTATATTTTGCAGTAAATCAAAATGTTATATTTCCTCATTAGTACTAATAACTGTATCTACGTATGTTTCATTATTTTCAGAGAGATTAATAGTGGTGTCAGAGCACTACACAGAAAATCTGTCACAGGTGTACAAATCAGGGAAATTTTCAAGGTAATATAAATACCGGTAATGAAGTAAAGCAACAATTCACTAAACTACTTATTAATCTTTTAATAATTTATTGATTTAATATTTAACTTAAAGGCATAATATCACAGTTGATAAATATGTATAATCGGACAAACGAATTTCGATCTGAGACTAATTACGTCTGA
>JAVCKZ010074965.1:0-13336 GCA_034780755.1 Lepetodrilus elevatus
TAGAATGATTGGTCCGATAAACCGGTTGATTCGCTTACCGGTCAGATTTTAACGAAAACGGAAGTGAGCGTTATATCGAGGTCCCACTGTATATAAAAATAATAATTTAAACACAATCTTCATTTAATTTTGAATAACTATTTATGTGATGGCAAAATTAATTGTAATTGCTCTTCCATGCACAAATAAATAAAAAAATTAATTGAACTTGTTTAGTTGAGACATTATCGTATGAATTTATTAATAATTGAAATTGGTCTATAACATTGATACTGGGGAAAATATCATTATGATGACTACTACTAGTGCTCTGAAAAGATCAATTCTAACTGCATGTTTTTGTGTGTGACAGACGTGTTCAGCAGATGACGGAGATCAAGACCCACGTGGGCTGTGCGCGGGCGTGGGTGAGGCTAGCCCTGGAGAAGAAGCTGTTGTCCACACACCTGAAGGAACTCCTGCAGGACTCTGACCTCCTCAGGTCAGTCGGTGCACACCAGTTATCTCCCCTTCCATGGGAAACGACATACCTAAAGATAGCCCTGGGGCTCCTCTTTTCTAGCTGTTCTGTCTGTACTTTCTGTCCAACGCATGCAAAGTTACACTGTGCGGTGCTGATCCTTTGTAAATGCGCATGCAGAAAGTACAGACAGAACAGCTAGAAAGGAGCAGCCCCCTTGTCTCCAACCGTGACAATGGTGTAGTCTATGACTAAGGTAGGAGTTACGGTTACTTCTATAGTTGGCCGTTTAAGCTATGTGTATAGTCAACCATAGGATCCCTGTGTAACAGCGTGAACATTCTTTATTCTCCAGGAGTCTGTACAAGCGCTACGCCTTCCTGAGGTGTGAAGACGAGAGAGAGCAGTTCCTGTATCACCTCCTGTCTCTCAACGCAGTCGACTTCTTCTGTTACACAAACACATTCGCACAAACTGGTCAGTATTTGTAGATATTGCCGTTGGATACGATCACTGTTCGTTTCTTGATATATCTGTTTAAAGCTTTGTGGTGTAGAATATATCAACAAACTCAACTCCCGCATAAATAAATATAAAATGTTTAAAAGGAATCAATGAATAAATGAATGAAAGGATAGATGGATGGATGAATATATATATATAAATAAAAATAAATACATAAATGAATTATGTTCCAGTCGTTCCTTACCGAGTGCTTATTTATCCGAGCACCAAGTTTGCGTGCGGTACAACCAGCGCCGTGCCTTGGATCAGTATCGCCGGCAGACTGGGGGAGACAGGACTCATGGACATTCCTAAGGGCTGTCTGGAGTTCTCTGTTGAGGTGAGGATTTGTTGTGCGTATTGTAGTCGGGTAGAATGTATGATTCTGACAGGGACATTATGCAACAATTCATCGATTATCGTTAAAAAAATATAAAAGAAATGTTGTGCTTGCCTTACTTTAAACAACAATAGTGGCATCGTTTCAGCAGTGTGGGTGCTTGCCTTACTTTAAACAACAATAGTGGTATCTTATAAGCAGTGTGGGTGACTTTAATAATATTTTTTATTTTTAATTATCATTTTTTGGTTGTGTATATTTACCATGATTGATTATCCTGTATAGCATGTATAGCATATAGCATGTTGATTATCCAGCAGCGTTCAAATTGCAAGAGATAATTCATGCATTTGTGAAATATTCCCACAGTGACATAAAGCATTAAATAAAATAAATAGTAAATAAGGCAAGTGATAACATGAAATATCTAGAAATTTATTGCAATATTAATATCTGGTATTTCTCTACGTTCAGCACAAAAATATGGGTGTTCTGACAACGCTACGTATCGGGCACGACAACAGTGGCATCACGCCGCGCTGGCTGGTGGAAAACGTTCTAGTCAGGAACGAGATCTCAGGTCATACATACATGTAAGTCACATTCAGTGTCTCATCCTGTTTATCATAGCCAGCCTCCTTAACCATTAGTCTGAAAATGTTGACATTTTTTTATTTAATTTATTTTTTAAATGGGGTCCACGTTGGACCCCGCCTCGTATCCAAATCTGCGGTGCATCGAAGGGCTTTATATCGAGGGAGCACTGTACTCAGAATATGGATGTTATTCTAATTGATTCAGATATATTTATTCCATTGACCATCTTTTTAGCATCAATAATAGCACACCTATTAGAAAGTAATTATTTTATATAATTTCATAATAAAAAATAAAATACATGTACAGGTTCCACTGTGGTCGGTGGCTGGGTCGTGGTGTGGACGACGGCAGTATTGAGCGCCTCCTGGTGGCAGAACTGGTGCATCCGACATCGGAGATTGATGGTGAGCAATTGTCAGAAAGTTGTCAGATCTGTCGCATGGCATGTTGTAAAGTTTTGCCCATTTATTGACATTAACATTTTATTAATGCTTCATTACAAAATGTTTCTCTCAATGTTTCAGACACAGTTCTATGTCTCACTCCACCTCGTAGCAGATCTCCGAGTTCACCCAGGAAAGGCTGCGAGCAGGGCAACCGTAAGATCCCTTCATATTACCACAGATAATTGAGACCTTGCATGTGACGTCAAGCAATACGTCACATAGCATTGTGGGTGGCAAGACAATGGGATTTTCTGCCGTTGCTCACGTCATCAGATTGGTGTCTGCCACCCAAACTGTTTTCCGCCACCTGACGATTGTTCCATGCAAGGCCTCAATACAGCATTGTGTAAAATAGCCACATAAAAAACCTAAATAGTTACTGTTGACATTTTTAAAATATTTACAAGGACATTTCACAATTTTGACAAGCATCAGAAAACGTCAAATATAAAATGTTGGTGTTTTATGTGCTTACATTTTCGTAAAAGTTGCATATTATTACTTGTGATGATGGTGTATCTCATTGTATATGGGTTGTCTGTGTACAGGACTAGCTATCCCAGAGCTGCAGGAGAACCTGGGTCATGCTGTCAACAACCTGGTCAAGTACTTCTACAAGCCAGAGAAAGAGGTGAGTGCATAATGTAATACCTATATACTGGGGACGATGATAACTCTATTTCTGTACTGTACTGGAAATCCCATTAGCAAATTTTATAGGAATTTGAATTTGTTTCTATCATTGACAACTTTAAAAAAAAATTGTATATTATTTTTTTCAATTTCTTCCAAGGTAAAAATTATTTTGTTTATGTATCTTTAATCTTCGGCCATTTTATTTATGATCGTCAATTGCCTGATAATAGAATCAAATTATATGAAGTTCTTTGTACAATGTGTGAAATATGCCCACTCTAACATGAAGCACAAATTCAATCGATCAACACGATGTACAATGAATCACCAATATAATCCCTTCAAATATCATGTCTTCATGAATGTTGTTCTTGTGATCCCGACCTCTGACCTCTGACCTCTGTGTACAGCGCGGTAACCTGACGTTCCTGCTGTGTGGCGACCGCGGTCTGGTTCAGTGCATGGAGCACATCTTCCAGTGCGGCTTCCGTTCATCCAGACTCTTCAGGAACAAGATGTTCATCTGGGACCTCTTTGGTATGTTTATGAAACACAGGGAAATCTATATGTCCTCATTTCCTTTTCCAGCCACCCTCAAAATCATGACAGTATGGCCAAAACATGACGGGTGGTGGCGCAATGGTTGATCAGATTTCAGAGCCAAAGATACCGAGTTCAAACCTACTAAAAAAAATCGTACCTCACTCAACAGTTATTACCTTTTTGCAGTGCAGTAATCATCCTTGATTCATCAGTACCAAAGGTTCTAAATGTTAAAAAGTAGGTTGCCCACAGTGCAATTTAACTTGCCCATGTACATTGGGCATGTGTTAGTCCAGAGCCCTGTCATTGCCTTAAGCTGGATTCATACTTTTAACGGTGCCTTACGGCGCAACACGTTAGCACACGCTAAAACAAACACTCCCAAAGGAAGCTCAATCTAGAGTGTTTGGTGACTGCTACACCGGTAAACGTGTGCTAGCGAGTTGCGCCGTGTTACACAGTTAAAAGTATGAATCCAGCTTAATGCTGGGACATTTGTATATAGTTATCTACCCAATATGCTTTTACACATTGCTGTATTTCTCCACAGAGAAGATCAAGGTGCACTTTGAGTCGGCTCTAGCTGGCGGGGTGAGGAGACCCATACCGGAGGTGGCCAAGGCCGGCTTCTGGCTGTTCTGTAACCTGCTCAACAAGATCAACGCCGCCACCGAGACCATCGGCAAGGATGGCAAGTTCCAGATCTTCATCTGCGTCGGCATCAGGTTCGTACCACCGGCCGTTCTTCAGATTGACGTTCTTCAGATTGACGGAATCGATTTTCAGATTGACGATGTAGCCAATGTTGTGAGGTGGCAAATTAATTTCTTTGATGCTTTGAATACAATCGATTTAATCTGGTACTTTTAATTCATGTGGATAGTAATTGAGCAGTGCTGTTTTGTCCTGGGCGTTTTCTTTGTATTATTGAGGTATTTAAAATTTAAAATTTAAAATTTTTTAATTTAAATTTATTTTTATATTTTAAATTTAAATTTATTTTTATATTTTAAATTTTAAATATTTTAATTTATTTTTTTTTCTCTCGGAAAGTTCATAACATTTTCGTGTTGCACATGTAATATCATTGAAGTATCCAGATTTTACAAATATTTTTCGTACTTTCTTTCTCTCCAGGGATCACTGCTTACATCGATGGCTTCCCCTGATGGCAGGGACAACCATAGTGGCGCAGATGTACGGAGAAAACTCCTTCATGCGCGACTCCAGTCTCATTAACTTTCTGGTCCACATCTTGGACACACTCAGCGAATTCCCCATTGTGTTGGAAGCATCGTTACTTCGAGGTCTGGAAATATGAGACATCTTAACGAATCTGAAAAGACTATTTTATTAACGGATTCGTGGAATGTTTTTTCTCATGAAATGTTCAATTGCGATTGTCCGACTTGAGAAGCAAAGTCGGCTACGATGAACTGTGATATGTAAAACGACTTTTGTGTCGAGAGACGAAAAATAAGGGGAGATAACTAAGGTGAAGGGAGATAACTCAGAAGTGGAAACGTTTCGAAAGCAATCAGTTTTTGACGGGATATGGGAGGTAATTAAGAAGAAGACTGTGATATAATATTCTAACCTGAGTGGCATAGTCACTCGGGTGTATATTTTGTATTTGTGGCTATTATTTCATCTAGTAGAATCCATCAGTCACTGATGAGTCAACACTGACATTGTCTGGGGATATTTATTTGAGGTCAAATTTGAAACAAGGAATTTAGTCTGTGTAATGTTATTATTGATCATTGTGCCAAATTATAGAATCTTTACTATCCTATTTATTTTGTGTCTCGTGCAATTTGACCATTTGGGGAGAAAGGGTTTTTGGGGTATTATGCCATACCACCATTTTACAACGACATGTTATATATGTCTCAAAGTGATGGTCACAATATTTATGACGGGATGGGAAAATATGTTGTTAAATTCTTCATTATTCAAGAGTCTATAATATTATTGTCACTAAGCAATTTGTATTGCCCCTAAAGAAAATATATCTGATTACTTAAAATTTGTTATTCACAGAATTTATATCTCGATTTCTGCTCAAATCTGTGATTGTTCGTATCTATGTTTAATTCTTCTACTGCAATGGTTAGCCAGCTGTTCCATTAACTAGAAGTGCCTTTTAATTGCTGATAACAGATTACGTACCGGTATGCTTGTTATTAAGATTGGATTAACCATGGTTAATATCAGCGACATGTGGCCTATAGAAAATTGTGCACGTTATGAGATTGCATATGATCTCACAATGGTTACTCATGTATGATTTATGTTCTAAAGATTTTTTGATTGTTTTTTTTTTCTCTAAATATTTTATATAATTTCCGTATGATTATTCAGTGGTCACAAAAGGGTCGTAACTGTAGTATAAATCAAGAAACATGTTATTTCCTGATACACTAAAATCATGGCTTGGACTGCATTACGACCATTTTGTGATACGCAGGCCTGGTCTGACAGACTATGAATGCTGCTAAAGATTAGATAAATAAAATGTAACCATATTACCGGTGGAATGTATGGTGGCAGATTTTCAAGGTTCGAAAAAAGGATGTATCTTTTTTAATGGATAGATCGTTGCACACTGCAGATTTATATATGTTCTAAAGATGGGGTTGGTATGTCACCATGGTTACTGGGACTCTGTGTGGTCTGGCAGATTACATACTGTTGCCATGGTTACAAGCTGCAGTTACCATGGAAACCAGAGGCACTGTTGTCATGGATACAATAGGCATGATATTTAACGCAATGTATTCAGATGTCCTTTCAGTTAGGATTTGATTGATCTCCGACACATCTGACGAGCTGTCATGTACTTTATGTATCATATGTTGATAGCCATCGACTATCATAATGTTGTATAGTTTCCATGAAATCTTTTAGAGAATTGTGATCCACGCACTTATTTATATACATACATCCATCGACATTTTATAGATTTTAATAACCGACTTTCCTTTCACTTATTTGTTAACGGGAAACCAATAAAAAAGTTATCCTTTTTCCAACCCCCCAATCCACCCTCCAGCCACCACAAACCACCCCACCCCTTCCCCCTTCCCATCACAAAGTCTTCTGGTAACTGCAATAATTTAATTTAATTTTCATATACACCAGTCTACCATGACGTTTCATCACATTATATATAACGTGTATGATATTGTTATTGTTAATTTGTTGCAAATAGTGCATTAGTATTAGTGCTGAACCATTTAGTTCATGAATAGTTTCTGAGAGTTAAGTTTGAGAGGATGAATCGAGGGCAACAAAAACATACATTGAACACCTTTGCTCAATATTGTCAAGAACAGAGCCAATCTTATTACTTACGTGTTTTCCTATCTTTCGCACAGGGCATTCTGCTCACAACACATAGGGCCCCACGTGTGAGCACGCGGTATAATCTTGCCATCTTTCATGATGAAACAGTAGTTACTAGCAAGGAATCAAAAACACTTTTATATTCTTGTTACCTTCTTATATTTGTAAACTGTTGGAGGTCTTGCAAATTGTTGGTTACATAAAAACATCTATTTTTACATTGAAATATCTATCCTAAGTATTCATTTTCCATATCAATATTTTAAATTATTAATCTTGTTTTTTTCTCTCTAAATTAAATTTCCACCCACCTCATATTTATTAGTATCTCATCATCCAAAGGGACAAGACATAATTTTATTCTTTTAAATAACTTTTTATTAATACTCTTCCCACCTTGATAAACCTAGTCTACCACAATTAGTTCCGTTATGTTGAGCATACTGAATATATAGGACTATTAGTTTGGCATGAAATACATTGACATCTCTAATGGTAGATTATCTCGGTAAATACTTTATATTATGGAATTTCTTATTTTGTGCTACATAACACACAAAAAAAAATATTTGAAGTAAATTCATATAAAGTCTATACCGATATTATGTACTAAATTGGGATGTCAGTGCATTTCATGCCAAACTATAGAGCAGCATTATCATCTTCAATACATTGTGTGCGTAACCATGCTATGTCAATGATGCACTGTTAGCCTGTACTACGCTTTGTTAGAACCATCCTGGGTCACTGCTGTGACTGTGTGTGTGTGTATTGACTCGAGACAAGATATCGAGTTCAGATTTTCAAGATGCGAGATTGGTTCGCAGATTGTCGGTTCGAGAGATTGGGTAAGGAGATTGTTGGTGTGAGAGAGACTGAGTATGAAAGTTGTTCTGGCAGTATACTTGTGTGTCAATACTGTCGCCATTTGTTGAATAAATTATGTTGAAATTCAAATGCTGTGTTTTGGTCGTTTTTGTTGTGCGGTAGAAACCTCATCTCTTTTCTTGTAGTGGAGAATGCTACCACATGTAGAGAAATATATAGGATGCAATGTATATCAGTTATAATCTTCTACTAGATCCAGAATTTAATGTGAGGTTAAAATGTGAAACGAGCAGTCACTACAATCTCCAGAATATTGCAAACATTGAAAAATCATTCAATTTTCATTTACATAAAAACACAAAAAGATGTGGATGTATAAATCATTTATATTCTCACACAACATTCACAGTGGAAATTGAGCATGTGGCTATAAAAGTAATACATTTTAACGGTGACCATGATACATACATACAACGCATGTTGTATAAAAGTACAAAAACACGTAAGCCACATGAGGTAACAAAATGAGTACATATACAAGCGAGATGAATACTTCAATGTTTTGGCACATGTGTAGTGTTGTATTATGACTAATGTTGCCGTATAACCGGAATCGCTGAGTAGAAACAAACATAGCCTCTGTTCCACAGAACGGTTGAAGCGCTACGAGTGGTAATTCCCATGTTAATGAATACGAGTTAACACTTATAGCGCTACAATTATTCTTTTGAACAGGTCCCTATACTGGACTACAAATTGACAAATTATATACTACGATCATCCAGCTGTTACGTATTATAAAGTAAATGCATTATAAAGTATTGCATCTGTTAAAAGTACTGAATACTCTAGTATCTGATTTAGGTGACATAAATACTGCAGTATTTTTATATGAAAATAAATCAAAATCAGAAGTGAATATGAACACTGATGTATGAAAATTGCATGTAAAATACACAATAAAAACAAAGACGACATTGGGTAAAGAACACAAATATTTCAAATAATAAACATATACACCGCTAGATATTATTGCACGATTCACTGTGTAAAGGTCATTAATATAGACCTTGGTTATTCCAAATATGAATATTAAAGATTCAATTTCTGCATGAATGTAATTTAGCCTAAAATACTAAATTTTGCAGTAAAAGAAAAGGATTTCACGACAATATGAAAACAAATAAAAATCTCTTCAAAGTGAGCTAAAAGAAAAGGTAATGCGGATGACTTGAAGATGTAAACTCGAAAGTTACAAGAAACATTTCAGTATTATTGTCTATTTCAAATGCTTTGTATATACACTGATAAATGTGGCTGCAAATTATACATTAAATAAAACCATTTGCAATAATTAAAAAAATATCTGCTAAGCCAGAAATAATATAAATGGTATATAACTAAAGTTTTATATGACAGTAATACACATTCATTGTATGCACATTTTATGGCATGATTAAGGCATGAGTATTATAAATTGTCTCAAAAATTGATACCTAATGACAATATTATATAATACTATCCAATCCTGAATACACAATATCCAAGTTTTTTATATGCAAAGTCATCTCAGAGTTATCTCCCTTTTCATTGTACAACCATTACCGAAGTTGACTACATACAAACATTTCCCGCGATTTCAGAACCTGGAACTCTTCTGTGCTGTGAGACACTGTTAACCCTCTCCCTGCTGAATAAAATCAAAGTGTTCTATTTCTACATGTGATCAGGCAACTTAAGTTGCCTTCAGTAGGGAGAGAGTTAAGCATACAGTTCCTCTTCCTGGTTCCTACTAGAGTTCCGTGTTTATGAGTTGTCTAAAAGCATTTCCCTTGATTTAAGACTACGATAATGGAACTCTCCTGCACTGTAAAACACTATTATGCGTACACTTCCTGTTCCTACAAGAGTTCGTCCTCCTCTACTCGGTCCAGCTCTGGACACTTGTCTATGGCGATGCAGCGTCCGAGATGGAGGACTTTGTCTGCGGAACACTGGCAGCTGGCGACGCACGGCTTGTAGCAGTTCTCTGCGATGTTGCCGAGTGGCGTGTCCTTGTTCTCGCACGTCCGCGGACAGACGGGCCCGCAGTCGTCGAACATCAGTCCAGTCCCAGGCTCGCACTCGAAGGCTGAAATGGAAACATTCATGGTCACTATTTATTTATATTTCGGTGTTTTCTTTAAAAATTAACGCTCTCCATATTGGAGGCAATCAGAGGTGTCCTAAAGAGCAGCAGTGGCTGTGCCTAATCCAGCAGGGAGAGGGTTAATAATAGGAGGTTTAGTCAATTAATGTGACATCACATGTTAAACATTGTTCACTTCCAACTGAAAAAAACATTGTTTGTAAATATTAACAAACTGATAAGATCCCATTTATTGATTTATTCTCTACCATTCACGGTGAAATCATCACTTCTTTGTGTTATCTACAAATGGAGAAGATCTGTTCAGTCTCGTAAATACTTACCACATAGACTGTTTGACCTCCACTGAACTTTGACCTTTGCCTTGGCACACTCGTGGGCATATGACGCTAGGATGTCACACAGGCAGTTAGGGTTGTCTGCACATGCACACATGTCATACACACACGATGCGAAGAATGGCTCAGGGGAGACAACCTTGTGGCACCTCGAGAACACCTTATTCTGAAATTAATGGAATTTGTAAGTTATGAGAAATCATGCTTCCTTATACCTCATTTTTTCCCCATAAATTTGCATTACTTTTCTGTAACACTACTTTATAAAAGCTATTTAACAATAATGGAAACAATAATGGAAACAAATATAAAATTGTACTAAATATCTGAATATGAATGTTCTTGATCCTTGTGGGTTCTTAACCCATCATAACCCAGATTACTACAATATCATCAACATATTGTATGGAAAATCCAACTAGCATTACCTCTTTTCAACTGTCTAAGAAATGGTAACTTACTGTGATGATGGAGCATTTGGAAGCAGCCATTTTCCTGACGCGATATCCAGCCTCCATGCACGGATCAACATCGTCAATATCTGCACACTCAGCATCCAACTGTTTCTTGGCCTATACCACACAAGTCAGCGGTTAATTTACAAATATACCAACTAATACAGATAGCAAATTTATAACACATACTAATATGACATCCTGTAAAAATTACTTTGCAAATTAAGTTCATTGTTTCATTAAAATTGTACTTTTAGCCAAACAAACATGTCTCTCCTTACTTATAATATATACATAATATTCATAGCATATTCATAATAATTATAGAAATGGAATCCTGTAGACTAGCAATAGCTTTGAAAATAGAAAATGTAACTGTTTCAACAGCTTGTCAGTTTATGGCAGGAGGAAACTCACAACATCCATAGCGCTGAATGTTGCAGTAAAGCTGCGAGCACCAGCTGGTACCGACTTCTTCTTACTCAAAACATAGGTTGTATTTGCTCAGCAATCTCACCTTCCAGCTGTTGCCAAACACTGCCGGGGAGTTTGTGATCTGACCAAACTTCGTTCGCAGATCGTCGTGAGGGAAGCCATTGAAGTTTCCGCATAATCCGCACAGCTTCCTTTTGTAGTTTCCTGTGACGCTGAGCTCGGCGTAGCTGTCGCCATTCCACAGGAGCTGTGTGCAGAGAAATTATGTTTAATATATTTCATTTTATGTTCGAATCTGGGTTTAGAACAGCTTTCAAGATTATTTTGTTCTACTATTGCGCTACCACCCGTCATATTCATACCGGTACTAAAGTGTTGGAATACAAATCCAAAAGTTTGAGTTCAATTCCCTTCCAAAAGCTACAGACCGTATTCTCAACCTGGAACTCTTATGCCTACACTTCTCTGGCTTCCTATGATTGATGCTCTCTATGAATGGCTACGTAAGTCCTAATAAATAAATATACTGTTCGTGGATTAGTATTGTTTTTCTGGTAGTTTTAAAGTGTTTAAACAGATTTATTTGCCCAAAATGTCATGGGATTAAGTAAAAGCAATACAGCTTATGACACCCTCTCCCTGCAGATGTTCACCTATGGCTATATTCCTACTAACCTTGAGACCTATATCTGTGTTCAGGAGAACGGTGTTCCCAGACATCTCGATCTGCACACGTGACCCGTACAGGAACGGAAGCTCCACAACACGTCCGTTTACCTGTCAGAATGAACACATTGTCATATTATTTTTATTAATATAACAGACCTTTTTTTCGAAAACAACTAATTATCATGAAAACACTTGCAAAGAACAATGAAGAACAATTCCCGCAAACATATCTTAAAATTCGATGGATTCTCAATGCTGGGTTAAGAAAATATACCATCAGCTTGGGTTTTTATAAAACCTTTGCACATTTTCCTGCATTCTTTCACCCAGAAATCACATTTACTAATATTATTCTATCTAGAAAGTGCAGTGACCATGCATCATGCAAATACCTCTACAATAAAGTCTTATCAGAGTTACCTACCCTGACCACGTGGTTCTGCAAGATGTCGATGACGATCTCGCCCAGAGTGACTGTGAAGTTCTGCGCCCAGGAAACGTCACCAGGGAAACTGCGATCGTCATGTTGTACCTCCACACTGGAAAGAGGAAACATTCATGTCATTTATTTTCAATTTTTGTTATTTACCGGTATACTTTTATTCATAAAAAAAAGAAATATATATATTTTTTTAAATTATTTACTCCTTTTCAAAATTAGCAAATGCGATAGTTACCTGAAGCAATATTTACCTGAAATTGCTGTTTTCGCAATCGGATGCCATGATGTATCGGCAGACTCCTTGGAAGTGCAGCGTGGTTCCGTCAAAGGTCCGATAATGTGGATCTCCGTATACAATACATGTTCCGGGCTCTGTAAATACGTAAAGTACTAACATCTATAAAATATACACAGCCTATCTATATTGTAAAATATGTGCAGCATATTTCTATAATGATATAATTTGT
This sequence comes from Lepetodrilus elevatus, assembly GCA_034780755.1. Classification (NCBI taxonomy): domain Eukaryota; kingdom Metazoa; phylum Mollusca; class Gastropoda; order Lepetellida; family Lepetodrilidae; genus Lepetodrilus; species Lepetodrilus elevatus. Next base: position 12,661 of record JAVCKZ010074965.1, read on the forward strand.
ATTTAATAAGTTATAATTCTAGTTAAGATATGGCTATTAATTTGTAATTAATTTATTAAGCAGACAATTATGTACCAGGCCTGCATTTCTGAAAAGGGTCGTACTGGTATTCTGATCCTAAATCGAGGTTTATGTAAAAGTACAATGTAGGCCACGATTTAGGCCAGAACTACAATATGTCCCTTTCCAGAAACTTTAGACCTGGCCCCGAGATTACAAAACTTTTTTAATACTTTTCATGCTCGAGCTCAAATTTTATATGGGGATTTATGTACAAAACTTTAATCTGAGAATTAAATATTTTCATAATCTCGGAACCTGATTATCAAACGTGTAAAATGGGTGTGATATTTTACTGACGTTTCAGACAGACAGGACAGCAGTTGCCGGGGGCGACAGCGGGGACCTGGTCGGGCGTACACTCCAGCGGTGGACATCTTTTAATGGCACACTTGACGTGGCCGGCCAGACACTTACATCGAGTACACTCATCCAGTGGCCATTCTTCTCCAGGCTGGAGGGAGAGAAAATACAACTTTAGTAGTCTAGCTAGCAAAAGAATGTTTCAATTGGATAGTTAGTTATACAAATCTACCAAAATTATCAGGATTTCTTGAAACAAATTAAGTCTCATAAATGACATGTCTGAGTTTTTACTGAAATCAGTAATTTGCAT
>JAVCKZ010074976.1:0-13334 GCA_034780755.1 Lepetodrilus elevatus
TGTCCGACGCATGAGCAATTACCAAGGATCAACACCGCACAGTGTAACTGTGCATGCGTCAGAAAGAAAGTACAGACAGAACAGCTAGAAAGGAGCAGCCCCCAGATGGTCGGGGAGACGAGGCATCTGTTCGTTGCTCTCATACATGTACTTGTGAATATTGCTAACGATGACTATCAGGAAGTTTTCACAACACCTGAGTATTTGACTATGTTTTACTTGGTGGCTTTTGGTGTTGTAGGTAATAGTTGTCTTAAATCTGATACTTATGTAGGAACATGAAACGCTTTGCGGTTGAAATGGAAAGTCAGCGTTGCCATGCAAAGACAAGGGGTATGAATGTTCAACTGTGATCATGGTCATTGTGATGACAATGGACAATGGTAGCACTCCTATCATATTGGGTTGCATTTATTGGACTCTGGTCTATTTACCAGGGATAACAAATGTGGCTCTTTGAGCGTGTCTTATGCTGTGGATTTGGTGCATAATAAGTAGCCATTATTATGATAATAAGCTCATCTTGGGTTGTATACTCCCCAGGAAGTTGAGAAGGAATTGTTTGCACACAGATCCATTGACTGGGGTAATAATGTAGCACTTTGAGCATGCTTTCGGTTGTGGATTTGGCAAAATATAAATTTCACATTGTCATTATTATTATCATCTCGGCCAATTTCTATTTTATAAAATAATGGACTTTTATTCAGATAAGTTTAAGATGTGTATGCTGTTTACAGACTAATGTACTTACATTGACACTCTCCGTCATAGACTTCAACCTCTGGATGAATTCTGTTCCTGATTTGGCCTTCTCCGATAACGACTGTAGACTCTGCGATAGCTCACCCTGGAAAGAGAAAGTTATGCAAACATTAAGTCTGAAATCTTCCTAATTAATAGTTACCAGAACTATTCATAATTAATAGTTACCAACACACATTCAATAGTATCTTCTTTTTTTTTTATATTGGGGTTTAGAGTCACTTTCTAGATTTTTTCACTATTTTCACGACTTGTCAGTTTAGGGCTGGAGGAAACCCGCAACATCCATAACGCTAAATACAATGATGCAGTAAACCTGTGAGCACTGGCTGATACTGACAGACCAAGGTCAATAGTATCTAAGTGGAAGAGTAAATGTGAGGTCAATGTTGCCGATTAATATAAAAAATGAAAAAGGTCCAAGATGTTATTTTTGTATGTCATAATATAGATTGGTAATGGATACATTATCATATTCAATACCCTTTCCTCATACTCTTCATCCCTATAACCTTCATCATCAACATTCACAAACAGCCCTTTGCACATAAAAACATTCACAACTTCTACGTTCACTTCCATTTAAGTGTGTGAACCTCCAAGATCAAACTACAATGGGACCCCACAGGCTCAATTCTCATATAACCCCCCACAGACCACGGGCTCAATTCTCGTATAACCCCCACAGAGATCAGGGAAACCTTACAGGCAGACAGTGTTAGGCAACTTGTCGGCACCTCATAAAGCAACACCTTAGTGGATCAAAGTCCTGGCTCTCAACGCGAAGGGCAACCATTGCCAGGGCAATGATGGACTAGCTGGTGCTATCAATTCCAGGAATTAGGCAATCAGAGTTAATTACATGGCCTTTTCCCCCAATCCCTCTGCCAATCCCCCCCTCTCCCCATCCCCACCCCCACCGCCATACCCCCCACCGATCATTGAGTAATTAGTGTTGGGAGATACCCATAGATCTGATGGAACTGTTCCAATACATACAAACATTGATACTGAGTAATGGAACTGTTGGGTAACATTGAGGAAATAGATAAATAGTTTGATTATAATAAAGGCAATGAAATTCAATAATAAAGGCAATGAAATTTGCAATTATCGAGGTGAATGTTCCTTGTTCTTGTGGAAAGTAATATCCGCGAGGTGATTGAAATGTATACAAAACTTGAAGAGTCAAGTTTGGAATGTTTCCTTGAATGCAAACAACCACTTGAGAAGTTCTTCAAACTGCTTTTCTTGTCTTTCGATACTGACAGATACATTGTAAACATTTACCAAAATGTATCATTCTTCTGAAAAGTTACTACAGCATAGAAGAAGATTAAAAGTTAAAGAACTGTCGTTTATTATATAAATACCAGTTTACCCTGCAAAAAGTCTGTAAATACAGTACCTAACATTCAGAAATGGCGAAAAGGTTCAACTTTAACATTTGAAGAAACTGTATGCAAAGGCTTATAATGATATAATCAATAGAAGCTGAAATTGGTTCTAGAATTATTTGCATACATATACACCCCAGCCAAGACAAGTGCAAATGTCAAAAAGTGCAACGCATTATGCACGACTTATTACTGACGTAATCAGCATGGAAATATCAATGAAATTACCGTCACTCAAACTATCTCCAGACTGCATGACTGTACATATTGTTCCAGCTAATAGCTTGTATATCATGTCGTGACAGCAGTTAAGATCATATCCTTATGATCATCAGTAACTGTATCTTTCAATAACATGTCAAACGTTCAACATTAACTGTTACACATCAAGGAAATGGGAAAGCGAATTCAGTGAGAAACTGACACTTGTGTTTTGAAACTGAAGAATTTGAGCCGTGTTTTCCCACATGTAAGGATACATGTTCTCACCAATCTCGGTTGTAAAATGACATCTTTGTGCTATAATGCTTTCAGCTCATGTGCAGACCCAGATTGTTCTCAAAAGAAATAATCCGAATGAATGCGCCCTATTTCGGGCTGAATAAAGGGACTTGTATTATACTTTTGTGACATAGAGAGTAATAGAATTTCACAAGCTGCCGCATCTCCGACAAAGATTCTCCTAAACTGCTCTTTTATTCCCAGTCCTTTTCTTTCTAGTGCAGATCTGAATTTTCAAGATCATGATATAAAACATAATGAAAACGCAATTCTTTTCTTTTTTTTCTTTCCGATACCGCCCACTATGAAATCTTAGACCCAAGTATCAACTAGCAAACCTTTTTTAATTTCCTATAACAGATAATTGAAATTTTAATAAGGATTCATGCTGAAGGGTGTTCTTCACTCCATATGAAACACCATATATCTTTCAAGGACGTTAAAATGGACAATTACTGTTTTACTACATGAAGCAATTTGAATGGAGCATTTTCAAGAATCCTCAAATGTGTTCAGTAAAGAGGTAGGCATCCCCTATTGTCTTCAACCATCTTGGCTGTCGTGGGACTGTTACATGATGGGAAGGTCATTACAATCCATTACAAGCCATTACAAGCCATTACAAGCCATTACTGCTGCCACTCCTGTAGATAGCGGAAGCAGTCGGCATATTTGGACATCAATTCCAGATTGGAAATTCCCTCTAATGCCAACATCCATGTCGCGATTCCCGAGCCCGACTGTGAGGGTAATTCTCCATAAAGTTCCTCCAGTAAACACCTGGAGCAAGCACACATATACGGATATGGGATTCCCTTTTTACGAGGATAGGACCCAAATTCAATAGGAGAACCCAGACATTTTTTTCTGGCTACCAGATAGACCGGGATCCTGTCTGGCGGCCAGACAATGGCTCGCTCCCGATTCCGATTCCGTTTCCAAAAACATCTCCGTCGAGAGACGCATGCCATCGTCCTGATCAATTTTCACTTTAATGAAAGATGATCTCGGTACATATTTCTTGCAGACTTATTGAGGTGTGATTGAGCTGGGTGATGGTATGTATGCTGGTAACTCTGGCGGCTATGTAACCAGAAATAGATCATCCAGGGACAAAAAAAACGTGTTGTGATTCAACTACAAATATATAAAATTCATGATAACTTTTAATATAAAAATATATATTGGCATATACAGAGGTCCTAGCCTAGAGAAAAATAAATTGACTGGAGATTCAAACACTTACATATTAAATTTGTGAAAATCTTAAAATTACATGTCTATTGGCATGCAATCTGACTAAGGACCAAACAAAATAATTGACTTGACATTCAACCATGTACTAGTATATCTTAACCTCCTCACTGCTCTGGCTCAAAACATGCACAATGGAACAATTCAGCAGGTAGAAAAATCTTAAAATTACATAAATGATTTGAATACAAGATTAATATAAATTTAATATGAATTTATCCCCGTCTGTGGTACAGCCGTAAAAATGACGAACATACTGACAGTCAGATAGACTCCAACTGTCAAAAGGTCTCAACCTCTCCAATTATACCACACCAAATCCTATTATGATGGCCAGGTCGCACTTATGGCATTTTCATGACAGTGCCCAATTGACAATGTCAATAGACCATCCAAGCTAAACACCCTCATTACCATTCACAGACCATCACTCCAGTGATGTAGACCCCTAAACATATCAACGTAGATGTCATTTACGCTTTAAAAGTCGCATAATTGCGCCACAGAGTACCGGGGCTGGTCAAGTGTGTGTTGATGACAGGATCGTAAGGCCGACAGGAAACCGGTCAAGCTCCAGTATGTCCAGTGGACTTGTGGTCAGTGTGGAGGCTTGACCACCTTCTCAAGCAGAGGAAATTGACTCTTCCACTAGAGTGACCGTCATCCAGAAACTCTTATTGGTTTGTGTCCTCTAAATGGTCAATGCCAGTGACCACAGGCCACTCTGAAGAAGTTCTGGACACCATTTCTCAAACCTTTCAGAAGGCATTACCAGAGAGAGAGAAAGAGACCATGGTCGCTAGCGTTACTATATTCAGACATTGGTGATATTTTACAATATGGATGAGATTTCCAAATAAATCCAATGGAAGTAATAATTAATAGTTTTTACAAATACTCTATACAAATGCTATATTTCTTTTGCAAAACAACCATGTATTTGAACACATTTAAAAAATATATATCAAACATAATAAAAGAGATGATGGTCCATTATGTTCAAAAAAGTGTCATAAAAAAAAATATGATAACCCCAAATCTCTGAAAAATGTAAAATCCAACTAAATTATTAACAGACTTCCACATATTTTTACCCTCACAAACACATCCAAACTAACTTTGTGCAACGGTACCAAAGAAATGTTACACCAGTACTTGTTTTTACCTATCAGCTCTACGAGTTCTACTGATACAAAGACTGAAAAAATGTGCCATTCCACCACATTGTATATGTTGCTTGTAGTGGGCGATACGGCCTAAAGGAACAGACTGATTGGTGGCTGCGGTCTACAAGTGATGACCCACAGACTGGATTCCAGTGAGTTCTACAAGACATACAAGTGGCAGGGCCGGGTCTTGTGCTTTGAAATACACTGGGGCAACCAAGATTGATGCGGCTATAAGTGTATTGCCTCCGTAATGAAATCCACTGTTTGAGTTACGAGGACCACATGGATCCAGTTCCACAATGGCAGAATTTAACCCATGATCACCGTTGACACACTGCTCGGAAATATGCTCAGAAATTGAATTCACTCTTAACTGTTGTAAAATATAAAATAACTTTTTTTTAATAAGGATTGTGATATATAATTTCCTTCTTTTTCTTTTTTCTTTTTTCTTTTTTTTCTTTTTTAATATATATTTTAATTTTATTTATTTATTATTTTATGCATTCATTCATTCATTCATCTCACATAGATATGTCATAGGATATTTATACAATTATTGAAGAAACAATCCAGATTCTAATTTAGTTATTCAATTAATCAATTTATATGGTGTGTTTATATTTTTAACACACATTAGCATATACACTTTCCTTTTAGTGCAACTTAAAAAGTGCACAAAATACATAATATTGACCAATAAATTTGTGTGGAGTATGCTAACTGTCATCATTACAGTAATGGATGTAATTAAAGCTATTTTACCTTGTCTCTTTACTATGCAGAACCAGTGGCTAACTTTCTCCAGATGCTTACCTTACTTTACAAACTTATTGCACTCACAGTTAGACAGAAAATATCATCAGCGACAAAATTGCAAAACTGCTTTAAAATAATTGTTTAACCCTCTCAATGCTAGAGGCAACCAGAGATGCCCTAAATAGCAGTGCCTATGCCGTAAATCCAGGGTTAATACTTTTGCTTCAAAAAGATGCTCTAATGGTTAAAAAAAGAAAAGAAAAATCAAATACAGAATGATCAAAAGTTAGAAATTATATCAAGGTAAAAAGGTTGAGCAAATATTATTTGATAGTAATATCTTTTACAGCCAAATTGCTTCACATTGAAACCAGAAATAAACCAATGCAAGTGAAGTGAATTTATCTTTAAAATAAAATAACCAAAACAAATAATTATCACCTCAAACTGGGTTCTTATCATTATAAAATTACTTGTAAAAACGCTAGCTGGATATGAAGGTAATTTAAGATAGAATATATCATTTCCTGTAAATTGTTTTGTGGATATGCTATACTTTTTTCACATGTGTTACAATTTGGTGTCAAATCTATTCTCATGCGTCAACAAATATAACGCACATTTCACTTCAGCAACATGGCGGGCAATAGGAGACAAGCATGCCGTGTGGCAATTCCGTCTGACCAACATTTGCAACCTTCCTGACAATTTTGAACAGCCCTGTGTTTACATATCAACAGGACATGTTTTTACCTCTGCTAAAGTGTGAACCTTTCAACCTTCCCCGTCTCTAGGCCCACAGGATACAAATGTTAAAACAACACAACTTCCCCCTCACAAGACACATAATCCATTTGCCATAATCAGTAAAAAAAAAAAGTTGGTGGCCTATTTATATTCTTGAAGCATTCTTACAAACTTCTTAGCCTAAGAATAGGCGCCCTGGTCTTGTTTCTCTCCCACCCTTTAGTCATGGGTCTGCAAAAGGGTGCTGTTCTATCTCCTTGTCTTTTCTCCTAAAAGACGGAAAGTTTAGCATATTTCCTTTTGTGACTCCCTAGCCTGCAGGGTTTTGGTGTACATTCAGTTCAAAACAAGTCTTGTTATCTCACTAAGAATCTGTGGTATTGTGACATGATGGTCTAACCTGCTCATATCCTTATGTAAACATAGTAAACTGTGAGAAAGAGAAAGGAAACAAACGTACACTGGAAGGTTACCAGCACATAAACTTTCCTAATGTACAACTCGACAGTTTTTGTTTTGTTTTAACACAATCAATGTTATTGCTGTAATTTCAATTTAAACGAAAGAACACTAGATACTTGTTAGCAATTCATGCATTGTTTATGTTTTCTCGAAAAGAAACATGTCGAGGAAATTTGAGATGTCAATCTTACATAAATGCAGACAATAGGCTATGTTCAGAAAGCACCATTAGTGCTACAATACCAAATAAATGGTACATTCTACCACTGATGAGAAAGCAATATTTGATAACAAAAATAAACCCTTTCTAAAAGAAAACAATTCTTCAAGGCAAGAACATAGTGTATATTTATACACACCGATACACAACACATTAATCACCCATTAATCTCTGCACTTTTCAGGGGAGGAGGAATCAATCTGGAGACTGTTGCAGTGAAAGCTGGTTTCCAATGATCACATTAAGGGACCTTAGTATGATACCTAACAGATGTGAAAATAGCAGGGTGACAACAATCCCTCCCCTCTGTGTAAGAAGAAACGGTATCTTGCATAATATAACAGCAGGCAGCCAGTTGTGATTGTCAGGGCCCTCTGGTCTGCCCAGACCCCCACCAAGACAAGGTCTGGCCTCCCCAGCCCACTAAGTCAAGGTCTGGCCTCCCCAGCCCACCAAGTCAAGGTCTGGCCTCTTCAAGACCACCAAGTCAAGGTCTGGCCTCCCCAGCCCACCAAGTCAAGGTCTGGCCTACCCAGCCCACCAAGTCAAGGTCTGGCCTACCCAGCCCACCAAGACAGGTCTGGCTCTCATTCTGTGAGGTCCCAACAGGCAGGCCAAGACTTTTTCATCTGGATATGTTCTCTGTGATTCAACTCTCTCTCTTATATACCTAAACCATAGTTCAGAGGTGTTACCATGTTTTCATTTTTCTTGGATCAATATGCCTAAACATTGGCATATAGAATGTCACATACGTTCAGTCACACACTGTTATGAGTATGACTGATGGTATAATAATGCCAACAAGAGAGATCTGTCATACTGACAATCAATCAAACACACTAGTGGATTTACTTCTAATTGGCTGCCTTGGAAACCTTGGCACCCTTGTTGCACCATGGATAGCAATCAGTGACAGTATGATGAAACCAACTCTGCAGGATGCGTAACTATTCCAATTGCATCCAGACTCCAGTCATACCTAACCAGTCTGGCAGCTATTTCAAGGGTAGCCTACTACCATAACCCACACATGCTTCTCTCAAACCAAATTTACTGATGGCTAAACTGAATTGGTGATGACTTAGCCAAAGACGAAACACAAGACCAACCAGACCGTCATCCATCATCCTCATATCAGAAGTTATTTCCATCGTTTTATTGAACACTAAGCGATTGGAATATATATTAGAAAAGCCTGAATGGGGAATCTTTGATAGGTATATGGAAGTTTGAATGATTTTGATAAAGGGGATGTATGTCTCAGTCTGTCTGGGGGCTGCAAACAGAGCCACACAGTTCCTGATCTGGAAAAGATGTCCTCCAATAAGGTAGAGTTATTAGGACCCCCTACTTAACCCCTTACATTAGTCAACAGAACTGGATCTCAATATCACTGGATTACAAATACGCCTCTGGGTTTCCCACATCGCACAGCGCTTTTTGTAGTACGTAGTGGAAATGAGATATGCTTGTTGAAATTCTGACAGATCCATTTAATAGAACCTAATTGCTTTTATCCGAAAACTCTTTCCGACTTAAGAAACATCTTTAAAACAGATAAATTTAAAGTTATTTAACATGTTGCTTCATTAAAATGTAATAAACATGTATATGATGCTTCAAAGTAGTTTTCCATAAAAATTCATAAAACATAAGTCCATGTAATGTATTTTTTAAAATACTGAAATATCCAAAGAGTTTCAAATATTCAAATACATAAAAACAACACCAATGGTCACAATTTGATTTTAAAACATATTTAGAGAGTCTTGTCACAAAGTCACTTCAATTGCACTTCAGAGGCTTCAAATTCCCACTTGAATTTGAATCCCAACCCTATCCTTATCAATGTCAATGGGAGACTTCAATGTTAACCACAGTCCTGTTATTGCCCATTCTGGAGTACTGACATTCAACACGGATACTCTTCTGAATTTTACCTAAGCCTGAACATGGCCATCAATTATCTTTCACATGGAAGACTTAACAATAATGGGGGTTTCATTTTCCAAATTGCTCCAGTGAAATGTGCCAGCAATTGAGTGGAAATGTTTGGAGGGCAGGGACAAATTGAGATCTATGCCAATGATGACATAGATTGTTTTCTCTGCAATGGATCTGAGTATTGGGTACTGACAAATCCCTCAAGTCAACTGTTCAGTATATTTGTTCCAGGAATAGAATGGCATATCATAACCATGATCATATTTGATGCTGGAAGAACCTTTATTAATAGTGTAGCAAATCCTGTAAGTAACTGATGAATATCTAGCTCTGTCATCTTCAGAAAAGCAAAATGGTCATCACTCATAATTCGTGATCGATATTTCAATGTATTATGGGTTTAAAGTATTCTTACACAACAACTAGGATTCCATTTACTTGTACTTCAGATCATATATCAAGACTTGATGCTGGATTCTTCCTCAATTGAAGCCTACAGTCTGCAACCTTAGGACGGCATTGATATACGATGATCATGCAAGAAAGCAGAACCTCTTAGATTTATGGTTGATCGTGTATAAAACCCAATTACAGAAATCATTATTGATACATTTTACTCATGCTAGTTCATGTCTGTCTACCATTACCTATCTGGCAATGTGGACAAATCATGCTGATTGCCAAACAACTGCTTCTACTTGGGATCAATACATCACTCTGTTGAATGAATTCATCGATCCTATTTCCATAAATCAAAGACGGGGGTGGAATAACATATAAATCTTTTTACCGCATCTTCAGACTGAATCAGAGATGTATATAAGACATCACCAGATTATATTTTATCCCCTTCTATATTATTTCTTGACATTCTCCCATTATGAGGAAATGGGATACAGATCATGAAATTATAGGAGCACCCCTAGAACCATATTATATTTTCATGTTAAAGGCAACACCATGCTGTAATGCACCACATCCGATTCTGTTCATCTTCAGATGAGTGGTATTATAACAGAGTTAGAACTTAACTTTAAAATGTACCCGCCTGAATAATGATATAAATAATAAAACATGAAATTTCTACTAGCCAGTAGGATACCTTTAACATTAGGAGAAATGGATCGGGCCACCAGGCCAGTACTAACCCTGTTATAACCGAGCTGGAAGCATGTGGATTTGAGCACTAATCAAGCACTACATAGTTAACCTCATGCACCAAGAGTAATCATATTCCGCACTGACCACCTGATATCTCACCGGTGAGTTAACGCATTGCATAGATAGTGTTGATTAAACAAACTCATTACATGCTACGCAGGTGTTAACACGGTCAATGTGACATATCTGGTTGTAAGTTCATATCGCACGACTGAAATTCATCAATGTTTAACTATCAATAGAATGTTAACTCTATCCATGCTGGAGGCAACTGGAGATGTCTTATTGAGCAGTGTCTGTACTTAATCCAGCAGGGAGAGGGTTAAACATTGATAAATTTCAGTATATCAGTCTGTTATCAGTCTTTATGAGAAATAAGTAAGTCCACCCTTTCATTGAACAATTTAGCACATAGGAAGATATTCTTTAAAGAAAATGTTTAACTCTTCAGAAGTAGATAATAAACAAGAAAGCCTGATAAGAAATTGTATAAGTTATTTTATCGTTGTTCACATGACTGCCTCAATCCACCTGTACCTTTCAATTAAATGTTTAATTGGAAAATATACCATGCATGTCCATTCTTTGTGGTGGAAAGTTGTAATAAATGTGTGGGGATGGGGGTGGGGGTGGGAGATAACTTATACTATACAAGTTAAAGTAATCATGGTTTCACAGCTTATTCAATAGGAAAGGTGTCAAGGAGTACCCAAATAAGTAATTCATTATGGCGATGGTTTTACTGAAGAGACCTCGAGAATTCTATTTACCAACACGACCAAAGGACGACAAAGAAAGCATATACCCCCAAGTCTCCAAGTTCTACATTCAATTGCCGACACACACACAATTTCTCTGTCAATCCACAATAGCGACACTCTGTTATAAGTGTATTGTTTCGTCAATACACCTACAACTAGAGTAGGAAACATATGTCAGCGTTATAGACCTGCATGTCACACAGACACTTCCCCACATCAAAGTGGGGCGATGATTGCTATAGATAACTAGTCTATGCCGTGGGCTATGGGTCTGATGCCTGTGTCTTTGTGACCCGTTCTGAGCCTCAATTTACCTAACCCATATATATGAGACATTTTGTGTGACTGATTATTCCAGTGTAAAGTTGGTCAGTTAGGCTCCAGCTAGGGCCAGTCCACAATGTGCTGAAAAATGACCATAGTGTCTCTGGTAATTGTCCAATTAAAGGTGTAGTTACTGTATTAGACACAAGCTGGGCTCTAACATAGGACCCCTGCTGGCTCATCATCATAGGCCTGAACCCCCTTACTACGCATGATTGTCGCGTCAGTCAGGGGTCTCTACAGAATGATGAGCAATAGCATACAACTGAGAACCATAACTTCAGATTGTTTCTAGGATGTGTTTATATTGGTGTAGGAACAGTATATCGACTCATAAAAATAGTTTTCAAATAATTTTAAAACAACAGTAAAAATACTGTTATTAAATCTCACGAAAGTCAAAATGATCAATAAATTATTATTTTTAAATATGGATGGGTTTAGTGTAGGAACATTATATCGACTCATAAAAATTGTTTTCAAATCAATTTAAAACAATCAAAAAAATATTGTTAATCTCACAAAAGTCGAATGATGACCAACGGAAAATCTCCCCTTGAAGGCAAAGAGAACTTTGACATTTGGGAGATTTTTCAGCGAAAACATTACTGGGTGTTTGCAAACAGCATTAGCAGATTCTATTTTGTTTTCTCTTAAGTCATGTTCTCCTGAAGCACTTTTTAATCGTCCAGGGCTTAGCGAAAGATAAACTGCAAACAAATATATTGATCGCTACATAAACATGGACTCTGGGGCACTGGAAAGAAAAGTACGCCATTAAATACAATATCACGTAAATAATTAATAAATATTCAGAATTAATCAAATTAAATTCCCATTCAGCCAAAAAGTTAACTTTCTCATATAAACTTTAAAATCAAAGCAGAATAATGTATCAAAAGAATATGAATTTTTAGATAAAATGAAGGTGCATTATGTTTTACTTTATCATTTTTATATATTTGTATACAATATGATTTCATCTCAGCCTCAAAATTGTTGAATTTCTCTATTTCCTCAAGAAATAATTATCAGCCATTATATAGCTGTGGCAGAGATTGTACTATATTTACAAACTACAGCATGAAGTGTGTAAACTATAGCCGGTGTGTAGACATAAACTCCTTCATCATACAGTAATCTATATCCAGGGAATACCCTGCATATCAGCCCAGTGTAAATCAGACAATATCGTCCGGAATGAGATAATTCACAGTCTAGCCGTTTAGTTAAATCACTTTACTCGCTATCTTCAACAGTGTGCATTACAAAACACAGAGATATGGCCACAGCTTTTAAGAGTTTGAGAAATGCAATATCTTACTCGCAATGTATCGGTACGATAAACTTCAGAAAACGAGGCATATTACAAACATGAAGGACAGGGACCCAACAGGTTAACCCTCTCTATGCTGGATGCAAACAGAGATGCCTTAAAGAATAGTATCTTCACCTAATCCAGCAGGAAGAGGGTTAAAGCAGAAGCACTTTTCTTGTTCCGGATACTTCAACGTTTTTACTTGAAGATTACAATTTCATAGATCTATCGGCCATTACAGCTATCGCATGGAATGCATCTTATGAAGGGTGTGGTAAAATTTGAATTTATGCGAGTTGTACATTTTTTAAATGTTCAAGATCAGGACCCAGCTTCCACAAATCAAAGTTATCATAGATTTATTGATTGATTTAATGCTTTAGTGTTGTAATACAACACGAGGCCTTCGATGATCATCTAACAGTATTTATTACGGTTGTACCACCCAGGTTACCTTACATCACTGCTGGAATAGTTCACACACACACACACACACACACACACACACACACACACACACACACACACACACACACACACACACACACA
>JAVCKZ010074987.1:0-13333 GCA_034780755.1 Lepetodrilus elevatus
TTTTTGGAAGTACAAACATGATTTTATGTATGTCAAGTGAATGTATTTTGCAGTTGTAGCTAAGAACTAGTCCCAAAAGACCATAAATATCTGTGATATTATGCCTTTAACTAGAACATCGTGTCCTATTCCATCGATATAGTTATCACATATATGCATTACACATGGATGTAAAACAATGCCTGTTTTGCGTTCCTAGCAAACTAGTAATTTAATTCCACCAGTTGGTATCACATACCATAGTCAGGCTGGTCACACGTGGCGCTTTGTGAAACCCACTTCCAATTGATTTAACAATGATGGAGGTGGCAGGAACGCTCCTTGTCTTATTCCTATCAGTGCTCATAAGTCCTTCGTATGTCAAAGGTGAGTTGTTGGATCTCTATCATAGGCTATATAGCACATCGTACTACAGCCATAACTTGAGTATATCTATCATCTCGTTTCAAGCTCTTAACACAGCAAAAAATACCTGTAAACGGGTCGATATATTAGTCTCATGTGTGTAGACAACAACATTAATGTTAGCTTCCTACGTATGGGAATAATACTTCACCTTGGATACCGTAGCCATTTCTTACACACCCTCTTGTATCCAGTCCTTGTGAACTATATTTATATTCGTTGTGTTTTTGTGTGTACCAAATGAAGTGGATCTTTTAGTTTAGTTTAAACATATGTATGGATCAAAATGTCATGAGATTGGATAAAAGCTGGACGGTAAACGAGATCCACTCCCTAATAAAATACAACTAGACTATATATGAACACAGTTGGGGATTTACATGTCAGGTATTATACAGTGCAAATGACAACAATAATAGTATATATTTAATTAGGTAAAAACACGGACACATATTATATTTAATAAGTATTCTCATGTAAGACAATACAAATTGAGTAGATCTATTCGTCTTTTGTTGTATGAAAGAAAACCATGATTTATTTTGAGTCACCGTTACTGGTTTTAACGATCGTGAACAGCCTGATGAGTGAAAGTGCTCAGAGATCAAAAGTAGTTCCGACATGTTTGTACTTGGTTTTGAAGGTATAATATCACAGATGGTTGACCGATATAGTGGTCTAGCACGGCTTTACCTGTTTAACTACACGTAGTTTATACAACCAGTTACTTATTCCACATGTCTCACTAGTTATCAACATTGTATGTTGTATTAATATTTATTAATTACTAATAATTAGCAACGACTCGCACATAAATGGCGCCAGTAGTCGTGACAGGTTACTTTGACCGTGTTCACTGAGTAGAGTTATCTCCCTTAGTCAGGAAACCAGAGGAACTGTGAGGTTGGACATATTTTATACTGGTTATACCAGGAAGTGTAAACTGTAATGGAATGTTACCTATCCTACAACGGTAATCAGATATGTGTAGGTATAATATCGATGTGTATGCTAAAAGAGCATGTACTTTGCATGTTTACTCTAATTCGGTCCAAAATGACAATTTAATCTGTGTCAGACTGTGATATTATGCCTTTAATGCGATTGCTGCTTGCGACCAGCTAATTATCATTACTTCTGCATTTCAGCCAACCAGGGATCCGCTGTAAAACAAGACGCTAATACGTTCTGCAGTGGGAAGACGGGCACTTACACTGACCCTAGTGATTGTTCGTTCTACTTCAGCTGTTTCGGCGGTTCCTACCGGATGCCTTGCCCAAGTGGCCTCTATTTCAACGAAAAGGGACATTACTGCGATTGGCCTTCTAACGTCCCATCATGTAAATAGCACTTAGCTATGATAGTATTTACGAGGATATCGCTAATGAGGAACACCACTAATATGCCGTCTACCGTATATATGTCAATGATGGTGTCATTGCTTTGAAAATTGGCTTACCTCTCTCTCGCACACTATTGAGAATAAACTGTTTTTCCATTTCGCCGTTATTCATGATAGAGACACATGGGTACTCACAGAGACACATGCATTTACACACACGAATATGGTTTAAACACATTTTATTGTATGAAACAAAAGGATTGGCACAAAAGCCAGTTTGCCTTGTATAAGTGCAGCTCATATACATAGAACATATACAAATGAGAAGATTATCATAAACACTTCATTGTATGTGATTTATAACATCCACTATGCATTATACCATTTTATCAAATATGTCAGCCAATGATGGGCTCGACATGTCCATTAGTGTCCTGCTCGTGCTGCAATAGCTAGGACTATTAAAGGCATACTATCATAGATATGTATAGTTGCTATGGATTAGTTCATAGCTATAACTGCAAAGTACATTCACTTGACAAACATAAAATCATGTTTGTACTTTCGAAAAGCTTTCCACCGCTGTTTGACAAATCTTCATACCACTGCAACTCATCTGCGACTCTTTTAGTCGGCTTTAAATCAAATACGGCCAACGGCTTTTTATAATATGATGCAAAGGGACATAACTATGTTTGCTCGCACACTCCTTCTGTAGAACAGTAATGCATCAAAGACAAGATAAATAGCGGAACCTTCCCCAATTTAATATAAAATATGATTTGTTTTATAACTATCGAGTGCTGAGCCTGTGGATTAGTATATTAGTATATCAGTAAATAACAATTTTTGGGTGGATAAATCAAGCGTAATTATACATCACGTTTTTTTCATATACAATATTAATATGTTGATAACTATCGAGGACTAAGTACATCAGTAAATAACAACTTTTGGATGGATACATCAAGCGTAATTAATAATTAGTCTCAGATCGAAATTCATTTGTCCGATTATACAAGTCTATCAACTGTGATAGTATGGCTTTAAAGGCATAATGTCCCAGTTGATAGACCTGTATAATGGACAAAGGAATTTCGATCTGAGACTAATTACGCTTGATTTATCCACCCAAAAGTTGTTATTTACTGATGTACTTAGTCCCCAGGGTACTCAATAGTTATCAAAATATTAATGTTTTATATGAATATAGGGAACGGTGGAAAGGTTTTGGGAAGTACAAATATGATTTTATGTATGTCAAGTGAATGTATTTTGCAGTTATAGCTAAGAACTAGTCCAAAACAACCATAAATATCAGTTATATTATGCCTTTAATCACAAAAAAAAAAGAAGAAGAAGAAAAAAATGCAGTCACTCTGAAAAGATATATTTTGCTGACATCACAGATTATCAGTTTAGACAGGAAGAATCATGCATCTCCTATTTATTGTGTTACAGTAGAACCCTGCAAATGCCAGCTGATACTGACAACTCATCGGAAAGGTTAACTTCCGTAGACATTTAAGCCACGTGCCGCCTACAGTCCTAAAATTGCAGAATCAGTCTGTAAGGTCCGTACTGGTAGCATTTACTTCCTGTTATAGATTAATAAGCATGCCATAGGAATTGCTGAACATTGGACTCAGTAATTTTAGTGATTTAAGTTTATTTCAAGAAATCAGGCACATATAACAGTGTATACAACTCCAGAAATGTTCCTGCCACTCATGAGGACTGGTAAATCTGAGAAAGTGCCCATCCTCACACATGTATGGCCAGTGATCGATTATATAATATATATAAAAAAAAAACACACAAAAAACACATGATATGTGGGCGCTCAAGACTAAAACTTCGCCAGTCCTCACTGAAAATAACTCGTCGTGGGTGTGAGGACGGGAGATATTTCGAACACTGCGTACACCTTTTCGTGAAAGTGCAAGATCAGTGGTCGTAAGTCAGTTTACATCATTTCCTGTTATAAATACTGGAAGGATGGAAAGATGCCCCGCGATTCACAGTATATATGGCTTTCGTGAAATTGCAAGATTCTGTTATTATACACCATCTCACTCAGTGGACAACAAAGATGGTAATTGATCGTGACTAAATATTGACTAGAACTGACAGCGCAAGAACTCTGGTAATCTCCCCTGATCCTGCGCCTCCCATAAGAGCCAGGTGTAAGCCTGGCTACACGTAGGAGTTAATCCAGGGTACTTTCTGACCTCAAGTCCACGACATGGCATTGTGTGGGTGACCATGAACAGGAATTGTGTGGGGTGAACAGGAATTGTGTGGGTGACCATGAACAGGAATTGTGTGGGATGAATAGGAATTGCGTGGGTGTCCATGAACAGACATTGCGTGGGATGAACAGGAATTGTGTGGGTGACCATGAACAGGAATTGCGTGGGATGAACAGGAATTGTGTGGGTGACCATGAACAGGAATTGTGTGGGTGACCATGAACAGGAATTGCGTGGGTGACCATGAAAAGGAATTGTGTGGGTGACCATGAACAGGAATTGCGTGGGATGAACAGGAATTGTGTGGGTGATCATGAACAGGAATTGCGTGGGTGACCATGAACAGGAATTGTGTGGGTGACCATGAACAGGAATTGCTTAGGTGTCCATGAACAGGTATTGCTTAGGTGTCCATGAACAGGCATTGCGTGGGTGACCATGAACAGGAATTGTGTGGGTGACCATGAACAGGAATTGCTTAGGTGTCCATGAACAGGAATTGCTTAGGTTACCATGAACAGGAATTGCGTGGGTGTCCATGAACAGGAATTGTGTTGGTGACCACGAACAGGCATTGTGTTGGTGTCCACGAACAGGCATCTTTCACCCATACGCTACACTTTCTACACAGGGACGGTTTGGTTCCGTGAGAACAATTAGTTATGACACCAAGTTAATAACCAT
The DNA here is from genome assembly GCA_034780755.1 of Lepetodrilus elevatus. NCBI lineage: Eukaryota > Metazoa > Mollusca > Gastropoda > Lepetellida > Lepetodrilidae > Lepetodrilus > Lepetodrilus elevatus. The sequence continues at coordinate 4,684 of JAVCKZ010074987.1, forward strand.
TGCTCCCACAGAAATAGACTCCTTCAGGACTCAGTAAACACGGAGCGGACAACTATCTAAACAGAATGCCGAACTTGCTACGAAACATCGTAAATATGACAAACGGCTAAGTCAGGCATTTACGAGCAAATTGTATTTGGTTTAGATAATCAACACATTCACCAAGCACGAAGGATATGCATAGTATTTAAAGTCAATTATACGTATTAGGCAATGACATCTAGCAGCGTAACCATGTTATTGATGATGCGCTGAACCTGTTAACCCCAAACTTTAGTGAGTCAACAGGAAAATGTATGTTCATATTTTTGTAGAGTTACTGAAAAATTTACATCTGCGTTAGATACCAAATAAAAACAGAAATCCATATATGGCGAAGCTAAAATATGTTTTAAGTAAATAAAAACTGAAAACAGTTCTAAAAATGAAGTTAGACTAACAAACTGCATATTTGTACTTTCATGCACAAATACAAGTAAATCAGATCCGAAACCGATGCTCAGATATTTGGACATCCACAAATTTAGCAAATGAATGTCAAAATGTTTAAGAAGTAAAGCAAAACAAGCTCTTATTTTAAATAGAAATTCAAAAGAATGAAAACATTCAAATAAACTGGCAAGTAGCAAATGAAAATAAACAGGCATTGAAAATGAAACAAATGAAAATAAACGTAAACAACATTTAAAGCGGAGAAGCGCCATCACAAAGCATGCTAAAGCGTTGGATCAAGGATCAAGTTGGACATTTTATGCATTTGTAATTATCATGCAAATGAGCATTGCATCTGTCTTAATGATTCCGTAATTAATAAATATTTAATTAATAAATATTGGAACAAGACTGGTGGATAATATTAACTCACCTGCTTAAATGTGAAAGCACGATAGTTCTGAATATATACAAATAAATAAATGTAAATAATGAGCATATAGTAATGGGTAAAGATGTTAGTGGTCTTTAACCCTCTCCATGCTGACGGCAACTGCATATGCCCTAAAGAACAGTGCCTGTACCTAACCCACCATGGTAAAGGTTAAATTAAATCAAGGAGCACAGGTTGGTCAGTTTGTCTATAAATGAAATTAAGGAGCAAATTTGTATAAATCGCAGAACCTGTACAATATTATCATTTTCTAATAAATAATGAACCAGTTTAACCCTCATGCTGGATAAAGCGCATCTCCTGTTGGCTCCAGTATAAAGAGTTAAAGTAAAACATGTCACATTGCCAATGGTTTATAGTCTAGTAGACTTGCTGTAACTAAACATTCAGACAGCCAGGGAGGCATGCTTAACAGTAGACAAAACACAACAGAACAACATTAATGTGTTTACATCACTGGAATATTAAAGGCATACTGCCACAGAAACGTATAATTATGCCATTAGGTATATGCTATTTTATATTTTTTATTTTTTTTTAAAGTGGGGTTTAGATCCCATTTCAAGATACTTAGAGAATAACCCACTCGATACGAGTGATTACGGAAAATATGTCGCGAGTGAAATTAATGTTCACAGTTCCAAGCTTTGGCGAGGCATAGTGTCGCAATTAAATGCGACAAAACGTTGGTCGCATTTTTCGCATAAATATTCTGCTCGCGTTAATTTCATTATTTACAGTATATGTCTGAATACCACATAAATGCATCTTATTTAAATAGATACACAATTAGCAAACTTGTACGTTCAGTATTTTCACATATACGCACAAAGAAAAATGACATTTTCAAGAACATATCTTATAAAATTATTAATTTCTGAGGAAACAGCCATCGATAGACGGCATGGTGATTTCAGATTTGAATTCCTGAGACAGTTTTACTATAATAACAACCATCAAATTATTCAGACTCCAAAAGATAAATAAACCTTGCTTAGATGTTGGACATGAAATCACACTTTTATACTGTAACGCACGGCATTCGGCAAATTCTACTGCCCCGCTACCAGCTTGTCTACTGTTTTGCCACTCAGCGTTTTACTATTTATAGATCAGCTACACTCGCTATTACAAATTGGTGAATACCATATCCCTTGAAAAAACAAATCTGTTCGAACATGATCATCATGATGAAACGCATATAAATGACATAACTTCTTTAAAAAGGTACTGGGTTGAATGGAGTATTTCACGTGAGTAAACATGAGTAAACATGGTAAGGTAAAGATTAAGATTACATATTTTCAAGTGAGTGAGTGATTATGGAACTTAACATCGCTGCGGGAATCTTTCACCCATTTGCGACGATTATACATCAGTGTTCGAATTAATAGGGGGTCTGGGGGTCATTTTAAAATCTGCAATGTTAAAGGTATCTGTGTGACCCCCTGAAAATTACAGATTTTACCACCATTAACATTGAGCCTATGGAGAATGACCCCCTTTTTATTTTCTTTATTTCGAACACTGCGTCGTCTTGGCATGTTCATTGATTCACAAACTTCATTTAAAATTAACTGTTAATAAGCGAATATACTGGTATCGAGATGCATGATGCATCGTTTCTTTGATTGCAAATGAAAACAATATTCATATGAATCTGTCATATATATGATATTTTATACTAGATGCCCTGCATATGTTTGAAAATAACACAGAAAATAGTATAGCCCCAGCGTACATGCATGTTATTAAAATAAATACTGCAACAGTTATAACTTTAATCAACAATTAGGATGAGTAATGTGGAAATATGCATCGAAGCATTTACATTTCCAATTCCAAAACAATCATTCCCATTGTTTACCGGTGATCATGCATTTTTCATCCTTAGTCTTTCAATACTAGCCAGCGCTCGCAGGTTTACTGCAACATTCAACACTATGAATGTCGGGGTTTCCTCCTGCCCTAAACTGAAAGATGTGTAATAAGTGAAAGAATCTTGAAAGTGGCTCTAATCCTCAATTCTTTAATTTTTATATTAAAAAAATGTCATTGGGGTTTAAAGTCGCTTTCAAGAATCTTTCACTAATATCACGAATCCTCAATTAAAAACAAATACTAAAATATCAGTAGTAGTACCTCTGTAAGGAAGTAGTTTCTGTTCTCACTGAGATACGCCTCCAGCTGGTCCAGCCTATCAGTGGGAGGACTGGACAATGTTTGTGTTTGGTTCTGAGCCAGGAGATCAGAAAGCAGCACCCAGATCCGAGACTGCCAGTTCAGTATGCCCTTGAAGGCTGCAACACAGGTAAACAGTTGTCAGCAACAATTAAAGTGACTCATACACATAGGGGATTTTACCTATGCCCATTATTATTATTGGTCATATGTAACATATAGGGCAATATTTGTTGCAAGAATCTGAGCTTTCAGGGATGAAAATGCATGAAAACCTATTGAAATACGCTATTTTACTTGGCGATTGTAAACAATCGTTTGTTTTGAAATTGGCAAGGCCTTTTCATCACGGGTTTCTCTGCACGGATTGCACGGGTTTCTTGCACATAGCTCAATTTATTATTATTTTTAAAAACAAACAAACTTGTATTCATATTGATTTGCAAGACAAATTGTGAAAATCAAGCTTAACTTGCCGTCATTTGACCACTTCCTGTGTGATTGTGGAGCTACATTGAACAGGATGCACAGCCTCGTGGAGTCGATGCCGAACTCTGACATAACTTCCTGTGGATCGACCCCGTTGTGTTTTGACTTGCTCATCTTCTCCCAGTCTCTCGCCACTTCCTGTCCACTAGCTCGGTCGACCAATCGGCTTCCTGTGTTGTAAGTAGGTTGTCTAATGTTAAGTTACAGTACCTTCTTAAAATACCTGAAATAATACTTGGTACAAATTGAAAGCCGAATTGTAACAGGAAATATGGAATTGATAGCTTTCAGGTCAAATATTTCTTTCCCTAAGACAGCAACTTAAATTTATGTCATCATAGAAGACATGATTGTATACATGAGTATCCATATTTCGTGACCTAAAACATGACAATGAATAAATAAAAGAACGATTCTTGGCTGATTAAGCTGAATGGTTAAAATAAATTGGTAGCAGAAGACTTTCCAAGTGATGACATATCACCTTTAAATGTTACAAACAAGACACGTATATCCATGTTTGAATTTTAGTCATACTGCAGTTTTTTAAGTATTCATTTGTTTGGTTTCAGGGCCACCTGATATTGCACTTATTTATATGCTGTGCATACATATTGCTATTGGCCTACGCATTGGTTTCTTAATAGGAAAATTGTCCTGACATTTTCACAAATGTCCGAGATTTTAAAAACCTGTTAGGACATTGTCCTGAACAACTTGCAGGCCATCTGAAACACTGCTCTACCTGCCAGACTATAGAATAGAGGAAAATATGGATGAAGATTTTGATTGGCTATACTTTGTAAAAGACAGCGAGTAAATATCCTCAGAGGTCACCCACCTGATTGGTCAACCTGGTCTGGCCTAAGATACTGTCCAGTGCTCTTGACCTTGTATGTCTGACCCATCACCATACCCTGGGTCAAGAGGTTAACAAAGGGTTCACGCTGAGGTACAAGGCCAAGGTTGTATAGGAAGTGATTGAAGAAGCGAGCAAAGTACAGGTGTAATGTGGCTGAAACAGAAGAAAGTAAGAGTAAAATGTTAATTCTCAAGTCTATAATACCAAAGGCAAAAACAGATTGCTGATACAACATGCCAGAGTAATCTCCCTTTATGAAATTCATGTAGAAAACACATTTAATGAATTTTGCCAACTTTTTCAATACATACAATATAACAGCAGTTAGTTCCAATAATTTCCTAAAGTTTGTTCCATTACTATATAGAACGACAGTATATCAACTCTATTTTCCAAAGTGAATCTTTTAGTTGGTATAAGTGAATGCTTGATAAAACATCCTGCAATGTACCACAAGTTTAGGTTTGTATCCTATTTTTCAATGATATTTAATGCACATGGCATTCTAAGAACCTTTTTCACAATTCATGGTACGATGTAACTTATAAAATTTTCATCACACATTCACATGTTGCGAATCTATCACCCAATTCTACTAATGAGAATGTTTAACTAGTTGGTCGTTAGGCCCAATTCGTGACGAGTGCTCCGACATTGGTGAACAGCACAGACATTTGCCATTGGATAGTAAAGCCTACCATGCTCCATGCCGCCGATGTAGAGGTCGACTGGCATGTACTGGTGCGCCACTCGCTGGCTGCACGGCTCCTCCTGGTTGTCAGGGTCCAAATAGCGCAGGAAATACCAGGACGAGTCCACGAACGTGTCCATCGTGTCCGTCTCCCGCCGTGCTGCCCCGCCACATCTGCGTGGATCACAGAGCCAGTTGTAGGCAGTTCTTTGTACAGTGCTCCCTCCATATAACGCCCTTCCATGCACTGCGGATTCGTATACAACGTGGACCCAATTTTAAATAAAAAATAGATTAATTTTTTTCTCTCCAATTATATTTGTTGATATAACGCGGGTATTATAACGTGGGTGGCATGTCATGGACCCCAACTTCAGCGTTATATCGAGGGAGCACTGTACCATATAAACCTCTAGTGACTTCATCCTAATGTTTGTGCAGGTTCTTCTTGTCTACGGAATAACCAGTTTTCTGGGTATTCTGTACACAGAATTTACCGCCACAGCGATACTTATTGCAGAACATCTCATTCTGTTACAAAGGTTTATTGGAATTCAAATTACACCTAAATACAAAGACAAAGGCGAGCGAGGCAGAGACATTAATTTTGTTGTTGTTTTATATGTAGGCATGACTTACTTAGGACACTCCACGTTCCTCCAGGAATCGTCGGTGGCCAGTGGGGAGGTACCCCGCCGAGTCAGATGTGACACCTGGGGCAGCTCTACAGGCAGGCTGGAGTAGGGGACGGGTACCGCCTATAGACAGACAGGTGTACTCAACAACAAACGTTCAGCAAATTTGATGAAGTAATAATTTCATTAAAAAATGTGTATACCGTATTCGACATATTAATGCTCAGGGCACTAACAAAATTGACTTGGGAGGGTGTTTATTAAAGTATTTAAAAAAATGAACATTTATTTAATTAATTAATTTATTTTGTATTATTTTTAAAACAATATTTATATCAGAAAAACTTCCTGGATCGACAAACAGTAGTCTTTAGAAAGAATTTCCCAAAGGGAAGTAAGTCCAGCATTAAATCCCGTGAAAAGAAAATGCAAATGGGAGAATTTATTAGGTATGAAATATTGGCATTATTTAAAATAGTCAGTAGAGCAGGGTTCTCGCCTTGCAGTTTGGACAGTGGACTATAGGTATGGGGGTACCCCAGTACCTCTGGCGGGAGATCAGCCAGTCCCGCAGCCGAGAACTCACGGGGAATCCTCCCACACCCAGCTCCTACAACAAACAGAACGCAACATTTACATTTGAGAATAGTATTTCTTCATGTTAATATTCACAATAAAGTTGGCCAAAGAAAAACATATTAAAAGCGTTCTATCAGAAAAAAAATGTGTAGGTTGTTTCTGATCAGAATTATCGTCGCAAATCTGTGAAAGATTCCCGCAGCGACGTTAAATTCCATATTCACTCACTCATTGATCAGAATTAGATCTTACTGAAGCAAATATGAACTTACTCTTGCATGTTTCATAATAGCTGTTCTTGCTGCATCTGGCTCAAGTCCTGAAAACTATTAAACATACTGGTTACTGCATACATCCCCAAACTAAATAATTATGTTAAAGGTATATAATCGTAGATTTAGATGGCCACGATTCACTAAATATGAGTCATACATACAAAGTATATTCAATCTTAGGACTTCGAATAATTAAGCGAAAATTCTCCAAATAATTTCGAGGTGCGAATTTGAATTTATCGAGGTTGGAGACACAAAGAGGTTTCGAGGATTCTTCATTATTAGCAAAATTATCATTATACCTAGATGTTTTATAGAAAAGATTTCGAGTGCATATGATACCCGCCACCGCATGTGGCGAGCTTGTGATCAAGCAGCGAGTATCCATCATAAAAACGTTCTCTTAAAAAAACGTTTTTTAGGTTCTGTATTATACCATATAGAAGTGGGAACCTCATCGGTGTTTCAATCCCAAATTAACAGTGTCTAATTTTGTGGGTGTGGCATTTTTTTACTAATCACTGTAGGTTGTTCAGACATGTCGTGTTAGAATGTTAACAGCAATATAGTTTTACCTGTTTTGAATTGACAAGTATTCCATTATCAAAGACTTCCTTCAAGTTTAATCCCATAGCTTCCGCAATTCGGCAGTCAATGTCACATTTGGATGGTATTCCTGCCAAAATATAAAAATTATATAAACTCAATTTTGATAATGAAATTACATTACTACAGAAAGGAATGCATTTTATACATAAATATGTGCCCAAATTGAATGCCAAGACAACACACTAATCGATTATGACGTTATATACGTAGGATGATGTCACGCACTACATGTCCGTAATTCCAACAGATTAAAGTTATTGGCCCGACGAAGCGTACAGCCGCTGAAAGCGCTAGCCATTACTCCTTGTTTTCCTTATACAGTAGACCTTGGATATACCGCCTCAGATAAACCAGACACTCGAATATAACGGACTGAATCTGAATTCCAAGGTCCCGTCTAACGCTAATTGCGGCATATGCGTTATATGCAAGGTCTAATGTATATATATATTCTTTCTGTAACAAGGCCAACAGCCCATGTACAATTGTGAGTGAATATGGAGTTTAACGTCGCTGCGGGAGCCCATGTACAAACATGTTCACATTCTATTAAGACGTATCTGACTGGACAACAATCAGTACTGATGACAGGGAGATCATTCCCTTCCAGAAAAGAGGAGGGTTTAATGGCAAGGGGGTCAAACAAAGGGTTAGATCGTATCTGAGAGGCACACGTCAATGGACACCTACCCATATGAGTGTCTTGAAACTCTGCATACTGCACACTGTTTGTAGCCACGACAGGCAGTTCCTCCCCTGTCAGTGGGTGTATGGCAGTCAACCGTGTCAACACGTCTGAAAGTGACAGATACGAGAGAATTTATTTTTCTCTCATAAATGAACAGTACTTAACATTCTTCTTGCTGAGGTGAGCCAATAAATGTATTTACCGGTACTAACAGGTATACGGTAATATTGGACGGTGTCGTTAATATATGCAGAAGAAGAAAAGTCCGTGCACGAGGTCACGTGCACGATGGTATTTAAGGTTGCACGTGCGCTGCGCGCATCACTTGAGTCCCAACTGACAGGGCAGACTGACAATTATATACCCACCATCTTGAATCCGTTCAAAGACAGAACACGAACAATCATCGGTAGAGACTGAACGGAGGTGATGCTTTTAGTCTTTTCAACTGTATAGTGATTATACTTTGAAGCCAAAAATCTATACATTGAAAAACAAATTTATATCAGAAAACGAAACGTAGAGAAGAAAGTGAAGAGAGAATTCACTCGGTAGACATTCAATGTAGAATCCAAGTCCGTTGTTTTCTGTGAACATATATGTGAAAGAAGAGATCTGTACATTGCTATCTATAGACATTCTAAATGATGCAGAAGCAGAAATTCACAAGAGAAACAAGTTGGTGAAGTTCGCGGACATATCGCTGGCCGGATGGTCGGTGCTACACAAACTGGAAGAAACGATATTGGATCCGA
>JAVCKZ010074998.1:0-13333 GCA_034780755.1 Lepetodrilus elevatus
TAGTAGTAGTAGTAGTAGTAGTAGTAGTAGTAGTAGTAGTAGTAGTAGTAGTAGTAGTAGTAGCAGCAGCAGTAGTATCATTATAGAAATGAAACTCGCTAGCACAGCTTCCTTTAAATATTCTTCTACTGCCATTTTCAGTGTTGATAGCTAAAACCTGGCTACTTCTTTTTAAAATGAACCCAATAACAGCGATAAGCTATAGAAGGTGACACGTAGTGAACCGTCCACGCTATTCTATTTATCTTCTGTTCTTCTGCAGACCATGCTGGTATCATTGATTACCATCAAACAATATCGTTTCCATTCCCCAAGCATATTCCATCGGTGTGCGTTACGTGCTCGTTAATAGCCCTGAAAGACCTTCTAGTCTAGTATTTGGGCCGAACTGAAGACGTCTGAACCTTCTGACAGCCTTCGGGGAATGACGGCCCAGGTAGAAGCCATTGATTAAAGAGCAAAGCCTTCAGGTGATGCGACCCTAGAAGTGGTCGCTAGAAGTGGTCGCAGGTAGTATTGTCTAAAGGGCTGTGATATCAGCTGCAGTAGAAAGTTATTCTAGAAGATTCCGATTCATCTAATGGCATCGGCTCGTTAGACATCTGACAAGATTACGTTGTCAGATGAAGTATTCAAATCCATTTTCCTGACCAACTCTTACAAGTTCACGGAGATATGCAACTGTACCAATCCCCCTGTCAAGCTTTATTGAGTTTTAGCTGATAGGAGAGCACTTTCAACTGTCTTAAAGGTAGTCTTTGTTTGGGTTTTGCAGAGCCTTTGTGCTTGAGCAAAATTACTCCACGTCAAGAGCAGAATTGATCAGAAATAGAAAACTACATTTCCTCTCCGTCGAGGCAGCAAAACCAACAGATAAAGAAAGAGAAACCCTAAGTTGGCGAGCCGACATTATAGCCTTCCTGTCGCAGCGCCGGTTCTGTTTTCCGCACGACAAGAGAAATAGATGTGGAACAATAAACTCCGTATTTGGTTTCATTTCTATTTGTCTGCGGCCTGTCTCAGAACAGACCTCTTGAAGAACAATAGGCCAGTAGTCCATCATCTAGTCAACCTTCTATTGAAACGGCAACACACACAACTGCATGAGCAAACACTCTGGGCTAAAAGAACATGAACATTTACTTGATCATAGGTTCAGAAGACAGTAAAAAGCAATTTTGCTTTTGAGATTCTTTGCGAATATTTCTAAGTAATGTTAGAATTTCCTTTCACCGATACTGAGTAAGCAAGAGTACTAAACGATGGGAGTAATTTCGTGCGCATTAAGTTCAAGCTCAGAATGGGATGCGAGTTCACTGCAGTACAAGCCTAAGGTAAACAGGAAAATTAGTCACCACAGTACAAGGTAAATTAGTCACTGCAATACAAGGTAAATTAGTCACTGCAATACAAGGTAAATTAGTCACTGCAATACATTCAATGTAAATTATCAGTAGTCACTCCACTTCAAGGAAAATATGTAAATACGGTACTAGGCAAACATGTATATTAGTCACCACAGTACAAAGTAAATTAGTCACTGCAGTACAAGGTAAATTAGTCACTGCAATACAATCAATGTAAATTACCAGTAGTCACTCCACTTCAAGGAACATAGGTAAATACGGTACTAGGCAAACAGGTATATTAGTCTCTGTACTGCGGTAACTAATTTACCTTGTAATGCAGAGACTAATATACCTGTTTGCCTAGTACCGATATTTACTTTGTACTGCGGTAACTAATTTACCTTGTAATGCAAAGTAAATTAGTCACAGCAGTACAAGGTAAATTAGTCACTGCAGTACAAGGTAAATTAGTCACTGCAGTACAAGGTAGATTAGTCACTGCAGTACAAGTCAAGCAGGTAATTAATTGTATAGTCTCTGCAATACTATGTAAAGTAGTTACTGCAGAACATTCAGAACGTGGAGGTAGGAATGGTGTCCACAGCTTAAAACTAAATACCTTTCGTGAAGTGGGACCTGAATTCATGTAGATGATGTGTTAGACAATGTTAGATGATTGTGGATCAAAGCGATTAGCCCGAAATCGCATTGTAATTAGCTATATTTAACGTGCATAAGATGACATGTAGAACAATAATATCATCATCCAATGCGTTGGCGACACCGTTTTCTATTTCTGTATTGAATGGGAGATATCCTAATTAAATGTGGCTGAACATCTAAGAGTACTCATGTACTACATATGCTGACGTGTATGGTAAAAATACGTTCAAATCAATCTTCTCAATAAACGTGTCATAACAAGAAGACTGGTGTGATAAAAAAAGGGGAACAACAAATATCATACATATAAATGGATTAATATCTTATATTAACATTGCGTTTGGTTGTATAAGGAACTGTACCTTTAATTGTAATACTAATATCATACTTACAATTTATACCGAAACGAGATCGTTATCCAAATTAAAAATCAATACGGGAATATAATCTGAAAATTATTACTTTGCACCTAATTATCGATTGTCTACGTGAATGACGGCTGACATTGTTTTCCCGACAGTAGTGTTCGACCTATCCAACACTTAAAAGCAATAATTATATACACATTCTGACAACAAGCGACCTCTGGGTCGAGTGTTCTGCGCTGAACAGAACCCTGATGATGACGTATTGCGTCTGAGGGTCATTCTCAGAAACAGAACATGAGATCTACCGTATGCACGTATGTGACAATATCAGTCATAAATAACATCAGGCCTACGGTGTATCGGTCGTATATACAAGTGATAGATAGCCGCAAATGTTAACCGTTTTGAAATTGGTAATGTTCTCTCACCACCGAATTTATTACGAAAATAAGGTAGATTGGCATCATCACTGGTAACAATATTTATTTTTTATTTAAAAATAAATAAATATTTATTTAAAAAACAATTTAGTGGGTTTTTTTATATGACCATATCTAGAACTTACACACATTCTCTCCAAAATGTTAGGTTGTAAATACACTGTATTAATGCAAGATAATACTTAGATAATGGTTACGATACTTGACTAATTTATTTTATCCACATATAACTAAGGACAGGGCAGATTCCATTCACTAATCTTGCTAAATAGCATCATTGTTTCCCAACTCGCTTGAATAGATTCGTGATCCTTGCCATCGTAATAGGTACGATCCTGACTATAATGCATATACGAGCAACATGAAACGAATCTCCTGTGTATATGAGTCGAGTCATGTAAACCTTCACCAGAATACATCAGCATGTTTAGCTTATTATATCCGATCTCTTCCCAAGCAGATACTAAATTACTATATGCAGTTCAAAGTCATATATGCATGAACTGAATTGTATCAAGTTCTTTTGTCTGTTTGCCAACAGTTATTGCCGGCGGGTTATGTTTCTCAGATTCCGTTGGTATATCCATGATATAGCCATGAATATTATGAATTACGAGTATGAAGCCAAGTATACCATCCTTCTTACAGACATGGTGCTGTCGACAAAGCATAAGCTTAGCAGTTCTGGTATCAAGTATATATATGTTTACAATTCCTATTGAATAATTTTCAAATAGTAAAGTCATCAGGGAAACATTTAACTGCATATGGGAGTGAGTTACGGCTTAGATCTATATGGTATGTCTATTGATTGTGCATGGTTAAGCAACATAATTATACGTGCCAGTCAATAAGACAAATGTCCTATTAGAAAACACGTATATTGTGTGTTCAGGGTATGCAATGTGTCGGTCATGGTACATATTTAGTGCCTAGGTGTGCTAGCACTAACGGATTGGACGTTTATGGGTGGGATGTAAGGCTTTGTCGTTGTACAATTTGGGGTGTAGGGGTGGATTCGGAGTAAGGGGTGGTGGTTGATGCTGTATTTCTAGGATTTGTGTGTGGGTGATCTCTCACTTTCTCTCTCTTTCTCTCTCTCTCCCTCTCTCCCTCTATCAATTTGACTTGCAATGTTAGTGTCTGGAAAATGTTTATGTCTATGAGTGAAACTTTAATAAATAATCTGTCTGTCTATCTATACGCTCCTCTATCTCTCCCCTCTCTCTTTGAGAAAAAGCAGCCTACGATGACATCCCGTTGTCCAATGACAAAATTAGTACTAGTAATCATTCTATTCACGTACTATTCGCAATTTGAACAAATTCCTGTAATTGAGATGTTCTGGAACTCATAACTAGAATATCTTCCTGTGTACCAATTCCATCCAACATTAGCATGCTGAATGCTCAGAAGACTAGAGTTCAATCTACTACATATTTCATTACAATAGTGTTGTGATGACTCGGGTTATACAGATTTGACTTATTAACACTCATTACCAGTGGCTTATTAAATTTTAATGAAAGGTTTTACAGTTTTGAAATAATTAGGTTTGATGTTGACCAAGAAGATGGAATTCGTTGTATTTCCTCTATGAAGAAATAATTCAATCAATCATACTCGACAACACACGAAAAGCAATTGATTAAGATGCCATAATTGCTCAATTTTATGTCTATTTCTTTACATGACAGTTGTTAAAATGGCATCGTGTTTTTTAGAACCTTTCTCCATCACGTTTACTATTTCCATTTTCCTTTTTCAATGAATTGGATGAACAATTTAGGTGTTTAATGCAAAGCTTTTACATCCTATCACAACAATCGCTCGTACAATGCTGATTCTATTGGTGCCGCTAATCAGAGGAATTTCTATAACCCAAAACCATTTCATTCTATTTCACTGCAGCAAAACAATTGAATTATTCTATTGTGGTATCCAATTGTGCAACAGCTCTGAACATTTCGCATCAGGTCCCTTATGAATTAATTCGCTCACAACTGATCAAAATCCATATGGTTTTCGCTGAACTGCATTAGAAGTAATTAGCTGTCAAATGTCCTATTGTGACACATTGTGTCAATCCATTTCTACATTAACGTTCTATTTGACGCTTATGTCGTTATCAAAAATACCTTATAACATATGTCGGTTTTCACTAAGATCAAGCGAAACGTGTTTCATGCAAACACAATAGACATATTGAAGAGCTTAGCGTTTCATTCTTATTCCGTATCGATAAATGCATCTCATTGCTTAGGGGAAAGAGAAAAGATAACAAGAAACGGGTTTCACTGAATAAATACAAAACTAAAACATTTTAAGGTATTAGGACAATGTACCAGTGTGGTTAAGGTTACTTGTGAAACTGTCGGTATTAGTTTGTATGATTGAAGACGACAGGTACTCAGGTACTCGCGGGTGAAATTGATTAATTGCAACTGTATGCCATTATACACTAAATACGGGCAGGGTTTGAGAGCTACATAAGGGTATTACAAACTGACATGAAGATGTGTGCAAATGCATTTCGAACATGTACGTGAATTTATCATATCGATACTAGTCTAGGATTCGGTATTTGATACCAGAATAAAATCCGGTCAATGACTACTGACTTGGATTTTCATGCTTCTATTTTTGGTTGGGGTCTGTGGCTGTGTGCACGTTTTTCTTAAGAGTGGTTGTGATTTTGAGTATGATCGGGTGGTGGTGATTGGTTATTTGGGGTTAAATCTAACTTCGATATTAATATTGATCGGGTATGTAGGTAGTGCACACTTAATGTAAAATAACAATGTACAATACATATTGATATTTTCAGTTTCATCATTCATGCGCTGGGCCACTAGAATTACACATGGCGTTGTTTCAAATGATACACCAGACACCTCAGATACGTGATTGCCGTGTTACTGAAACAACTATATTTATAATTTATAACTGTTCAGCAAATATAATTTATTCTCTGTAACGTACCTCGTAAAATGTTTTAGCGGCTAGCTATATAGGTGGATTTATTTCCCTTGCAATACTTGTTTTGTCTCCAGTTTCCATTGGCGACTCTTCAGATTGTAATCTCGATCAGACTTTATTTTAATCGAATTTGTGTAGGCGTTAGATGTAAAAATTAAAACACCAGTATTAATGAATTAATGAATTCAGAACGTTCACTGTCTGTCTTTCAGCTGACATGCTTTTAAATTTACCGCTCATTTCCAGGGAACAGTTCATAAATGTTTAATGTTAATGTATCCGATATGGATTGGAAGTCACAGTCATTAATTATTCATCGTAAAGATTACCGAGTAAATTATCCATACCGCCATGTCAACATGGCGTATTACACAGTGTTTGTTCGTGTCATTCAAACCTACCATTAAACCCAGAAGACACGTGAAAAAGAATGTCAATCAAAATGTATAAAACATTATATTTTAAAAATTATCCCCCCATTAATCTTGCTAGAGTTTTAACAACTGTTGCCATGTTATATTTATAGGCATTGTCGTGGGATTATCACTTCGCCTCATTAACGTATAACCCATTGACCATTAACTCTGTCAAGGCTGTGAATAGACGAGACGAGCCATTGTTCTGCGCTGTTCTGAACACAACCGGCGGTATTCTTCGCAGATCAAGACACTACGACAAACACATAGGATCAATCAATAACAACTGTACAATGGGTGACATGTTTGGGACAATAACCTAGTAATTTCTGCCGATTCTTATCCCATGCATATCAATTCAGCAGGCGCCCCGATGCCCATGGGCAACCCGATACCGTGTTATTTTCTGGTCATCCTTTGCTGGTATATTGTTTCTGAGATTTTCTTTCATAAACTACAACAAGGACATATACCAGTAGTCCACATTAACATTACATTCACAGAATAACTTCCGATGAATGCTCGCGCATGTATTTCTGACAAACGATTGTGTGATTTATTTACAAATTGGAGGAGTTTTCGTCATGAAGTCTTCATAGATAGCGGCATGACATTGTCTTGTAGAGGAAGTGACGTGCCAGCGACATCTTATATAATGGTTAACTAGACGATGAAAAAAATTATCGATTTCACTGAGGATATTTGCGTCACTTTTAATGGACATTTTATTAGAGTTTGCAAGACTTAACATTACATGTTGAACAATACATTGATGACGTACGGTAAAAATAAATAAAATAAAGTAACAGCTCCAAATATTTATCATTTCAAAATAAGAAACTTTATAGAAATTTAATATTGATATGAGCCGATTATTTTTACACTGATATTTGTTTAGTGATAGTACTGTAATTCTGGATAGCAAATAAATATATGGTATTTGTTGAGGGAATAAGTATGATGACATGTATCTAGTACTGTCCAATATGGACTCCAAGAATCGTCCTTTGGTTCGTCTAAAAGAGTGATCCGTCAATGGATACTCTATGTATACTACTACACTGTGCATGAAATGAATTTAAGCGGAAAATAAGACGTCAATAATAGTAACAGATTTCCACCAAGTACCTATTAACTCACTTAACGCTTAACCGATGTAATTGGTCGTAGCCATACACATCCTGGTGACATTTTGCATTACTCAGGTTATACTATTGCACAATTTGGTTTCCTGTATATTATTAAACAAAGTTAAATGATCGAATAATTGTCCATGTAAGTAATACAATAACATCTTCTGGTTGATAATTATGGATAATGTAGTGATGCATCGCTGCTTTGTCATTTATAAGCTACAATATGCTAATAACATCGAGATATCATCTAATTAATTTTTATTATCTGATGTCATTGCATGCTAACAAATACTCGAGATCAATATTCCTGACAACCATGTTTTTTTGTGGCTATGCTGCTAATCACATTTGTTTAAGGTTCTCCTAACCCGTTCAGACACCAAATCAACTAATAAATACGGGGGTCTTGAATTGAAAACAAAATTGTGGTTGTCAAACAAGGTTAAAGCGCTATGCCGTGCCGTCTTTGATTTTTATTTCGCCATCGCAAAGAGGAGGCAATGTTTAAACCATTTCTGGTTTCCTTAACAGTCAGTCAGAACGATTAACCTTAAAATTGATGTAAAGAGCAGTTGGCACTATATGGAGGAGGCAACATCAAAGACGAAACCCTCAAAGAAAAATATGATGAAAACAATTTGCACCAAACTTTTTATACATGTCATATTGCCAAGTCTTTTCATGTGAGGTACCAGTCTGAATTATGAATGTTGCAAAGCCCGCATGCTCAGTTCTGATGCCCGACAGGCAAGGCACAACAGTAGGGGGTAAAGATGTAACTCATACCAATTACACTGACAACCTAAACTGCTACAATAAAATAGGCATGCCAATTTGAAATTCATATTTGGGGGGCGGATAAAAAGCAGACAATTCGTAACAGGATGAAAAGGAATATTTGACATGCGGCGTCAAAATTTTGATTCGCATTGAGAATCTAATTAGATGTTATATATTTATGATTTTAGTGGTATTCCTTCGAGGCAATTTGAACACAAAAAAATAGTTATCTATTAAATAAATGGCTGCGAGGTGTAATAGCGATGTATTGTGAATGTCGTATACATATGCCATTATTCTGTGAAATATTTTTACATTCTGAAAAAATAAATTTCCTGTTGTTTTTATCTCAACAAAATATATTTTGATGATTACAAAGGAAGCGCAAATTTTGCAAGCATACCTCGGGCAATTTTACAGTGCATTTGGAATTAAACAAAATAATTATTCCAATAGTTACCATATAAACGTGGGTCGATCTGGTATTCGCTACCGTCCAAGCGACTCTTCTTCAACTTCTCTATGGTTTCCGGGCTGGCGTGAATAGAAGGCGACCTCTTTGGTGGCCTACCAGGTCTGGCACTGAAAGTAAAGTTAGACATATAAGTAAGGAGTTGGAGATGCCCACCGGTATTAGTAATAATTGTATTCTTAACAAACTTTCAAGAAAGACCTAAAACACATTCTGTGTGGGCATGTTTAAAAAGAGTATTCCATTTTTAAAAAATAAATAAAAAATAGATTTTTTTTCTCTCGGCTGTATACTATTTTGTTTTACATGTATTGTAAATGACAATTCCTAGTATTATTCCCAACAATATTTCTTTCGTGTCACTAATATTATATATAAACTCTCATAATCACTATAAACCCCAGCATAATGTTCCCTATATTAGTCCTATATTAGTCCCTATGTGTCTTTAGCCTATTCCTCTTGTTAGTACATTCAGTGTTTTCTTTAGTATCTATCATATTTCTATAATACTAGTAGTCCTTTTTGTATTCTACATATTATTCCACATAGCTGTCCATATATTAGTATATCCTATTCCCTATATTAGTCTATCCTATTCCCTATATTAGTCCCTTTCGTATCCCCGATATTAGATCCCTATATTCTGTGGTAATCCCTATAGAATTAGTGTACACAGGGCGTCAGCAGACAACCATATTTAACTATATGTTATATACCGTCCGTGGTAACACGTGACATATTCTCTACATCTGCACATTGTTTATTTATGTTCAGAAAGCATTTTTGACAGTAACTGTATCTCCTAGCTTGGACGAGACACTGTGATGGTATGCCATGTCCTGGTCCTAAACTCCTAACGCCGAGACTGGGATTTGCCTATATCTTGGTTTAGTTTTGATAAAACCGGACTCTAACAATCAATGTTTTGATTTGTTTATGGGCTAGAATTCGAAACCGTTGTGGTTGACAAAGAGAACCTACAGAACCTGTTGTGATCGTCACTCGAAGGATGAAAATGTAATTTACTAGTCCCAGCCACACAGGTAGGAACAGACAGGTGAAACAGAAGCGACTGCTCAGTAGCAAACAAGGAGATTGTCAAATCCACGGCAAAGCCACCAAGCCGAATGAAACGCTACACCAGCCAGCGAACACAAAACTAATTGAATTCAGACAATATCTGCATGAAATATTCCAAACCTTCGACCAAATGGACACAGTAGTTTCTGATGGTTGACACGTTGTGACAGTTGCGATTTCTGTAATTCTTCCAGTAATACTATTAGACGCCCCGTTGAGGAGTAACACCCCCTCCCTCTTCAACTCTCGATACCTCCACAACCACCGCCAACAGACACACTCCGTCACATCAAAGAATCTTTATCTTTCCTCGTAGCGTTTCAGTGCATCTAATTTACAGTCTGTTTTTATATCTCTCCATTTATTTGTGAAACAATTCTCATTTAAGGATCGAGAGGATTCCCACTCGTGTGTGTGTATGTAGTTAGCAAGTACTCTTGAATTCAAATACACCTTTAATCTCTGCGGAATAACATCGTTTCTATTGTTACTGCTACCAAATGTTTGACTATTTACTCAGATAACACCAGTGTAAATACGTCCACCTTATTTCGAAACGCGGCTGAAGGAAATTAAATATCTTAAATTACAGTTTCAAAATGAAAGAATCAGTTTTCAAACAGTGTACATAATATGGTCTTAGAGTGTATCTATTTATTTATTGATGAAATGAAACTTATGTGTGGTAAAAAAGGCACGAAATAATATTTAGTTTGCGATCTCTGAAATGAGGTCGAATTGGGACAAGATAGGGAAGTGACTCAGATGACTCAGATGACTCAGATGATAAAACGTGTACATACATCGCCATAGCCGTTGCTTCATCATTAACCACCCATCACTTTCTACGAAATGTCCATTCGCAATGATGAGATGAGAGAGAGAAACATACAGAGAGAGAGAGATAGCTAGAGAGAGAGAGAAGAGAGAAGAGAGAAGAGAGAGAGAGAGTCATTTATGGACTTCACGTGAAGTTAATGTATTATGTGAAGAAAAGTATTATGTACAGAGGTCTCGTGCAAATACATTATTAGAATTCCTGTAAATAACATTTGGAAAATGTTCAAGCAGCAGGATAACACAAATTAATATTAATTGTATATTAGCCAGGTAAGGTATATGCCAACATAGTTATCAGGTACATATTTCTTGTGAATAAACAGCAGAAAGTTAATTATAATGATCACTTCCTCTAGTTAATTAATTGTACTCATAATTACGACTACCTTATACAACACCAAATACAAAAGAATGATGGTACCAATCTCTCGTGAACGAAATATAATGTCAAAATTGCTTAATTTGATGATATTGATTTATACATCGTGTAAGTCTGTATCGGTATAACGTGTAGCATACTAACTATTTGATTTTCACAGAGATAATTAAAATTGTAATTATTCTGAAGATTCTATTATCATCGATATCATATATGTACTTGTAGGTTACTGGGTAATCAAATGTTGATCACCGTGGAACAAAACATTATTAACCTATGCCCACGAAATAATGTCAAATTGCACTTGGTCAATGCATTAACCATGCTAATTAAACTATACCATTTATTGACTTTGGACAATAAAAGTACGACTAACAATGGTAGCGCAGTTTTTATAACAAACTATAATGCATATACATAGATCACCATAACTGGACATTATCTCAATATAGTCTTGTTAATTGGCAGAGTGGCAATTAATAATGAAAACCCACGGATAGATTATGCTGTGTGTAATTGAAAGCATGTGTAGCCACGTACGCCATTGCAGCCTATGCTTATTCACTTGCATGGTTCAAGTACTCACATACATCTCGTATTCCAATCAAATGACTGCGAAAAAATGACACGATGGAGTATCGTATACACCAATTAGTGACATTTCATCAAAGTTGATATTCATTAGATTCATCGCAAACGATCTGCCATGGCATTTCGTGTTTTTCATATTTAAGTGAAAAGCAGTTATATCAAAGCATAAAACACATATGTCGAAACATTTCCCTAGCAGATGTGAATATTACGATATTTGAGAATGACAAAATATGGGGACATAAAACTGACTGCATAGAAACACCGCGAATAAATATTAAGTTCTGGCAATACATTATTCAAATGACAAGTTTCATGTTCCACACATTTGGTTACTTGTTTTCACGCATTTAGCTATAGGACACTATTATACAATCATGTTGAAATAACAAGTCAATAAATGTTTCTGCACATAGCGACCTCTATCAATTCAACTTTACACCCTTCCTGCGACTTGCTCATAAATGTCGCTCTTAAACGTACAAGGCTCACAGAATATACAGTTTGACTGTTCGTCCGACAGGCTATTAGAGAAATATCCCCATCTTGCATTGTAATGCCTCAGCCCTGGGCCCCCTGTTGCCTTAAGACGAGTTTGCCAAGAATTTCAAATATCATTATATTTATTTCAATTCAAGCAGAACGCGTGACTGTCGTAGAATCGTATTTCATACGAAGAATCTGAATAGGCTGTACAATTGAATACTGCGCCTACCCTCAAATCTGTCAAATACTAAAGTTGTTTTGTGGAATTCTTTTCTTACAGGGTTCCGCAGGTGCTTGTCTAATTAGCGTTGTGAGGCACGATTACATTGTGGGACATGGTGCTACAGAGAATTTCGGATGGGTAACACGAACCCCCTCTAGAAGTAGACTACCCTCTTCCCTCGCAATTACAGGACATTTTACGATCTGGTAGTTCCACCAGGCAATGTGAGAAACCCCACAAATGATCCCATCTAGAATCTAGTAAGGATCGGACGTACTCGAACAAAGCCCTTTTTGAATGGACTCCCAGTAAAGAGATCATATTTCGTTTCATTCACTGCTGTCTTTACCCTTTCTCAATATTCTATGCCCTTTTAATCAGTTCACACCGTAACTACGATCTTCAACTGCCGTCGACTCCAACAAAGATTTATATTTAGTTCTAGTCGCTGATTCCGAATGTTGCATGGCTCTGTTGAGCTTAGCTCCCGTGATGAGCCGCCCCAGAGACTGCAATTCTGTCAGACGATGCTTTGAGAAGGTTTTTTTTATTTGTTATCTGCTTCTTCCCGTGTCGCACCTCGGTGAGAAAGGGGGGACAACCTAACAAAACGAGGGAAATTATATCTAAACGATTGATGACAATGAGAGAGAAAATATGCTCGCTCACGGTACGTTTGTTCGGAAACGCCATCTCATTGGAGAGGTCGTGGCACATTGAAAACACATGAAAGGAAAACACGGAGGTCAGTTTGTGTATCGGAGGTCACTAGTTGCAGCCACTTGTTGGGGAGATAATTATGTTACTTATATATAGATTCAGGCAAAGCTGATGGCTATGACGGACTGCTCGTGTGGTACTAGGAGCTCCGCAAAGAACTTGTTGCATCCACTTCCTGCATACGAAGATGCTCTATTGTATCTTCTGCAAATCAACACTTAGAGATAAACAGAGTAGAACAGAATAGGCCTACATCGTATCTCAGATACATTGTAGTTTTTTAGTATACTAGTAGTATATTGCTAGCAAAACCATAGCAACAATTGCAGAACTGGGTATCGTTTCTCGAAGCTCTCTTAGCCGCTAAGGGACCATAGCACTCTCTTAGCAATGTATTAACTATCGGCA